>JAYESA010000016.1:18514475-18796975 GCA_036927795.1 Iris macrosiphon
CCATTGTCAACCTCTGAAACATCCACAACCCCTTTCTCTTTCCTGGAAGGCAGAGAATTGCTCGCCACGTCGGCGAAGTCGGCGTTGTGCTCCCACCCACCAATCGGAACTGGCCATCCGAAGACCGATGAAGAAGCGACGGCCTCGGCATCGTCCCAGCCGACCCTCCGGCGCCGGCCAGCATCCCATCGCCTAGTCTCCCCTGAAGTCGCCCGCCCCTAGAGACGCCCGCTGGAGCCGCACGCCCGCCCTCGTACGGTTATTGTACCGTTTGTAGACAACCGTCAACCAGCCTCCGTCATCCTTGCGCACCCTCCACCACCGATCCAGTCTCGCCACCGCCATCCGCCGTCCCCTGGTCCCACGCGCCGGTGAAGCCGAAGCAACCGCCGCTAGAGTTTTGGCCCCCACGATCTCCTCGTTCGCCTAGGTCGTCTCCGCTCCCAAGATTGCCTCCGCTGTCATGTTTTTTTAATATATATATATATATATATATATATATATATATATATATATATATATATATATATATATATATATAGAGAGAGAGAGAGAGAGAGAGAGAGAGAGTTCTTCCCGTTGTGGACCATACTTTTCACCCTATGATTTGTGTCAAAAATGAAGATCCACATCGCGTATCATGACAAGAATGTTCTAAAAAGCATGCATGGATTTAATTCACATGCAACTTGAAATTTCCAACCCATCAATCTAATGGTCTCGTTTGTTCTTTTGTTCAAAAACCGTATAGGACTCAGTCGATTGATAAGTTAAAGATTTTCAAATTGCATAAAATTTAATACATACATGCTTTCAAATTGCATGAAATCTTTTGTTCTTTTGTTCATAGGGTGGAAGACATGGTCTGTATTTTGTTGAAGTGTGTGTGTGTCAGAGAGATAATAAATGAAAAGAAAACCATCAAATCATTCAAGAAAACCATATACAACATTACCTCACTTTCAATGATCATAAAGATTTCCTTTTTCAATCCAGCAATGCTAAGAGACTGAAATTCATAATCAGACAGGTATTTCTTGTGATCAAGCAAGGTTGCAAGTAGTGCAGTACTTTGATAAACCCCAGGTTGAAGGAGCCTTCGCAAAAATATTGATGAGATAAAATAAGGAAGTTGGTCCTGTCAAATGACAATAGAAGTTCTCAAGAACCATAGTAAGATCATGTTTGGAAAAGAATTAAAACAAAGTTAGAGGTCACTTTAATGAGAAGCGTGGAAGCGTGAAAACAAGAGAGTTAACGGCCCTAACATGTCACAGACTCACGATATGGAAGAGAACCAACTCAAATAGCACAGTCTCATAGATAAAGAAGCATATTCAACACAAGGACAAAAAGAAAGCCTTTATCCAAAATCGGTTCCCGCTACATGAACCAGTTCTCTACCATTTTGCTATTATAAAAGGTCATTTACTCGGAATCATTTGCAATTACCACATCCACAGGCATTTTATTACAATACCATGAATGACATAGAAAACAATACTGAAAAGTGTATTTTACTTGACGGGAAGACTAAATGTCTAATCCAAACTACCTTGACAAGAGACACGAGATACCTGAAATCAATTCACATATACAAAAAGAATAAACTTGTAAAAGTTAAAGGATCAAGCATACACAATCAAGTGAGAAAGGACATTTAATGCTTACAAACAGGTGAGAAAGGATAGTTACCTGCAGTATCTTTCATATTTAACTAAGGGGACAACATCTCTTGTTGCACTTCCATGTTACGATATTTGTTAAAAGTTGGGTTTGCCATTATCAGGTTTGCTTTTCATATACACACTAAAATATATATATATGAGGGGTAACTCCAACTATTTAAGACCATAGGGTCAATGCTGTAAAAGTCGGTAGGCGGTAGGCGGTAGGCAGTACTCGGGTTGGGTTTGCCATTATCAGGTTTGCTTTTCATATTCACCCACCCACCCACACACACACACACACTATATATATATATATATATATATATAGTAACTCCAACTATTTAAGACCATAGGGTCAATGTTGTAAAAGTCGTTAGGCGGTGGTCAGACGGGCACCAGGCACCTAATTCCGCCTATGCGTCATCTAGCGTCTAGGCGCACCATGACTGCCTAGCACCTAGGTGCTGCCTAGAACCGATTTTTAGAACAATGCATAGGGTTTCTCAACAGTATTTGGTTTCTCTTGAGATCAAACATCCCAGCCCGAGACGAGTTTTCTTTCCCTCTCAAAGTATCTTCAGCGAGTATTCTATGTCCTTCAGCAAGCTTCCAGGTGCTGAAGAAGGGTACCAATTAGTCTCTCTCATCCTTTACTAGTTTTTGGTATTTTTAGAAAGAAACAGCTATAATTATTGGGAACAGATTTTTCTGGTACATTGGTATACAAGCCAAAGTTTTATATAATGCAAGGCTTGACACTTGCAATCTAGAGGATGTTCAAATAATGCAGAAATAGCCTCTCAAGAATGAGGTAAGGGTGCATACATCTAGACTCACCAAGAACTTGCATTAGATCGTGTCCATGCCCCATGTTGCACTAGTATGAATACAGGTAGTACGGACATGATACGGATTGGGATACTGTTATTTTCAAAATTTTAGGATATATATATATATATATATATATATATATATATATATATATATATATATATATGGGGGCGGATCAAAAGACCCGTCCGCGGAGCCCCGCCAAAGCCCCCCCCCCCACACCACCATTGGATCGGGGGGCCCGCATGCGCGCCGGCTCGATCCGACGGTCGAGGGCGACGGGGCTCCGGATCCGCCCCTATATATATATATATATATATATATATATATATATATATATATATATATACCAGTTTCTCTCATTTATTAGAGTAAAGATGTATCATTATTAATCAAACAGGTATTACTATCAATTAATGTCAGGTGGAGTGGAATAGTTATGCTGCATGAAAATATTTGCAAGTAAACATGTACTATTATTACTTAATAATTGATGCAAATAGAGTACACTTGAAAAGCATAGGAAATATAGTAATATACACTAATATTAATGTGCCAGCTGGTGCCCACTGCAATATTTAGTATCGTAGTGGTAATAGACCACTAGCAGCCAGTTAGTAAAAGACTTTTCAACAACAGGTGAGTCCCATTTTTCCCTTTCGTATCTCGCTCTCTTTTCTTTGCTTTTTGTTTTTTTACCGTTTAAGCATAGTCGAGATCATGACAGCATCGAGATCTTTCTCTCTTTCCCTCTCGCTTTGACCATCCTACCCGAATCCAGTTCAATTTCACCATTGATTTGTTACTGTAGTCGAATCCAGCCGTCTCCGACCCGAATCCGACTGTATCTGGCCAAATACGTACCGGATATGTACAGAACACGGGCACGCCCTTCTTACTGGCGTATTCGTGTAACATAATCCAGGACTCCAGGCCTTTTTTTAAGTTATAGTTTAAACGCAATGATAAATTATTATGATTTAATAATTGTTTACTTTTTTCCTTTTTCGGGGTCTCACGTACTACTCTTCATCAACAATATAGTATCCCAAGTCCATAAATTTATGCTAATCTGGAACATGGTAAAAGAATTAGTCCTAACAATGAGTACTTTTGCGAAATTTAATATAGATTAATTTACTTACCTTATTATTTGTTATAGATGCACTTAGATACGTAGAGAACAAGGAATAATGTGAAAAATTACAAGTAAAAAAAAAAGTATATCAACCAGAGATTATAGACAACACTCTTTGTTATTAAGGTAAATAAAAGATGCATAATAATGCTCTTTGTATTAAGGTATATAATTAGATAGGTTATTATAATATCTAACAACTATTTTCCTAATTTAAAATGTTTGTGAGACAATTATTTAGAACATGGTAACAACTGTTCTGAGACTTAGCATAATGCATTATAATGCTCATTCTCTTTAAAATATCCATTGTATTTAATTTATCAACACATTTGTGACTTAAGGTTGACTTCTTAATTTTTATAAAAATGCATATGGGAATGTTCCACAATACAAGCTATGACATAAGTACGAAAATAAACATAGGGAAATGAATTAGAAAATGCATATCAATTTGACTGTGTAGTCTTAGTCGCCTCACGCTTAGTGTTGTCAAAGATGCGCCTCGCAACAAGACACACTTTTCCAGGCACGCCCACGGTGCGCCTAAGGCGCACCTCGCAGTAAGGCGCCAACAAAAAACGACGTTCCTTATGTATTTTCTCTTTGTTTTGGATCTATGGGCTCACCCACCAGAAAATAATAGTGATGGGAGTATTGGTAGTCACGATGGTGATTTGATAAAGTTTGATAAAGATGAATTGATTATTCTATTGGTTCTGCTTTTATTTACAATTTGTGTTCCTTTCATTTTCTTACTTCTTGTTAGAGAACACAAATTCTTGTTAGTTTTGTTGACTATTATTGATGCTCCGCTAGTTCACTTAGTTATATTTTAATATGTTTCTATTGGTTTTAATATGTTATTTGATTTTATTTCTTACGTTACTTATTTATTTATTTATATTTTTATTATTTTTTTATTTTTGTGTCTTGTTTCGCTCGGGCGCATGCCTTTAAGTGTGATTTGCGTCTCGGACGATATGGACCCTTTTGAGTCTCGAGTGCGCCTTGCGCCTTTGACTGCCTTGCTCACGCTATGAAGATATGATTTTAATCAGTGTGTGATGTGTGATGTGTGACATGTGTCTGTGTGCATATAAGTTGACCATGTGATTTGATACCTTCATTAAAGCAAATATAGAATTGTCGATCCATATCAAATCATCTAGAGCGTGCTCAGAAGTTTGAAATAACTGCTCAGCTACAAAGTCCTCCTGCAAACTGTATGTACAAGAATGGTCCCTGGAAAAGGAAAAGTTCAGGATCAATAAAAAACCTAGAAGAATAAAATCCTAATACATATAAGGAAGTAAAGAACCAATGGTCTACAAAATATAATATAAAATAAGCAAAGCCTTTATCCCATACCTCAGGGGTCAGCTACATCCATGCTTTTTCTCCACAAACTTCATGTGAGATCTCCTTGGTTACTTTAGGCTAGACATATGTGCAATATGATCTAAACAAGTTCAGATCAGGGAGATGTGGATTGAGATGTGGATTTAGAACGCAAGTGAAATTGTTAATCTCTTTTTCATTTATATCATTTTGACTATCGATTATTTCTGTTAGGGACATACAGTATAGTCTCAAATCGATCAGACGACAAGACTTTCGCCAGCCAATGGGGTATAATATACCCCGGCCATAGGAATGATGTATTCAATCCATTCTATTCCATCTCTGATTCTAACATGGAATCAGAGGTTCCCGCCCTTTCCTAAACCCTAATTCCCAAATCCCTCCTTCCCAAACCCTAATTTCCATCCCTCCATTTCCAAATCCCTATTTCCGAACCATAAATTCCGCAAAAATCCATCAAATCACCCACAAAATCCATCAAAATCATCAAAACCAAATTCATCAAAAACCCAGTTCAAAATCCTAAATCTAGTAGTACCTGATCAAATTTGTCTTAGGAACCCTAGTTTTCCGCGTTGGAACCCTAATCTTCTATTCATCGTCCTCAAGATCAACTAATCATGGCAGCATAGGGATAAGCTTCGAGTTCTTGATCTAATCCTCCTCTGCTCTGAGTTTCTCTCTTCTTCCAGTGATTGATCGTCATGGCTGTAACTACAAGATTGGTCTTCTTCTTCCAGCGATTGATTGCCATGGCTCTGACTACGAGATTGATTGTCTTCCTCTGATAGTTGTTTGTCAACTATGCTTTAATTCGGGGTAAGCACAATCAAGACCCTAACTCTAAATTATTTTTTGAAGACGAAGAGGAAGAAGACAAAGAAGAACGGTCATTATGTTTTCTCTCTCTTCACCATTGCTTGCATTGTTACATTCTGGGCACATGGCACAATCGTATGCACACGGAATTATTCCTTGAGCGTTCTGAACCGTTAGTAGTTTTGGAAAGAGACCCAGCTTCACACCCACGATCTGCATCGGCTACGTGTTGGAACCTCAGCCACTCCACAATTTTCAGACTCACTATGTCCATTGACTTATTCTGCTCAATTGATTCACATATATGGCCCCTTCTAGACTATTTATTTCCTTTGATCTTCCATGTGGTTTGACCTAGGTTCTGCATTCACTTTATACATATATGTAAGACCCTGCCTTCACTTTATACATGTGCCATGGCCCGCTTATCACTGACAACATGTTTTGGTTGATTGCTTGTTGGTTTTTATCCATGATGACTTCTAAGATTTCGTCTCTGCGTTAAGGACTATCGGATTGATATGCTCCCTATACGACTATCTTATCCACAGAGTGCTCCCACAGAATTTGATAGTGTACTTCCTATTGATAGACCCTCGTTCCCACAGAATTTGATAGTGTAGCTCCTATTGATAGACCCTCGTTTGCATAACAAGGTCCGTCTCACGTTGTTATCGATTCTTTATCTATTATAGGTTCCTCTGGCTATGATGCTAGATCCTCACCTGCATATTATGGTCATTCTTATCCAGGCTCTTTATCTACTGATTCTTATGGTTCTTCCTGGAAGTGGTGTGCTTGGAAAAAGAGATACGGACAACATTCTCATGAGGATTGTTAGACCTTTGTCCAACACAAGGCTCGGGAGGCCGCATCTAGCAAGCCTTATGTATGACCTCCACATTGTCAAGCTACTATGGTTGATACGACTACTTCTGACACCCCATTTGTAGACGACAGTTCTTCGCCACCTCCTTAGCACATACCAGTTACATTGTAGCATTTCTAGCAGTTTATGAGTGTGTTTGAGCTAACCGGTCCTTCATCTGCTTCTACTAGCTCCACCTTTACTGCTTCTACCAGACCTTGTGTACGACCACAACATGTTGCTGACGCAACCACTTTTGATACCTTGCCCATGACTAGCAATTCTTTCTCGGTAGCTCCATAGCAGACACCGGTTACATCCGATCAGTTTCAGTCACTTCTGAGTCTTCTTTAGTTGTCCGGCCATTCAGTTGTTATATATGCTAGTTCCACTTTTACCGCCCTCGCAGAGGTATATCTTCTACCTCCTGGATTCTAGATTCTAGATTCTGGGGTTCTTGTGTTTCCTATCATATGACTAGCTATGCCTCTAGCTTATCAGCATTACACAAGTTCAATCGTTTGTGTCAAAGAGGGTCATCGTCATATCATTGATGTCTCTAGATCGCTTCTCTTATCTGCTTTTGTCCATGTTAAATTTTGTGCAGAAGTTGTGCTTAGTAGTATGTTTCTGATCAACAGTCTATTCTTGATGGTGTGCCTCCCTATCAATGTTTATATACTCGTCCCCGGATTACTCAATACTCTCTCTCTTTAGTTGTACTTGTTTTGTTCAGTTACCTTCAACTGAGTGAGACAGGTTATTCTCAAAATCTGCTACTTGGGTTTCTAGGGTACTCTTGGCACAAGGGCTATAGATGTTATGATCTTGTTGCCAGGTGCATTCGCATCTCTTGTCATGTCATTTTTTAAGAGTGTTCCAACTATGTTCTATCACGTCCTCTAGTCCCTTCAGCATCATCCACGCTTGAGGATCTTGTTTTTCTTGATATTAAGACCATATCGCCACATGCTCCGTCCAAAAGTCCTATTATTCATATTTACTAGCGTTGTGATCGATACACCAATACTATTGAGACTATTGTACCATATGTTCTCATGGATCCTGTACAACCCATTGTACCCACCTTTGTGTTGCTCCACTCATCCATATTGTTTCCAAGGTAGTCAAAGGCGCAAGGCGCACTCGAGGCGCAAATGGTCCAAATCGCCTGAGGCGCAAGGCGCACTTAAGGCGCGTGCCCAAGCGACGCGAGGCGCAAAAATTATATATATATATATATATATATATATATATATATATATATATATATATATATATATATATATACACATCGGATTTCTACATTGATAAACATGTGTGCTTCAAATTCCCCCATGTCTAGGTTACAATCACTTTGAATTGAGTGAGTGAGAGAGAAAATAGTAAAAAAAAAGTACATCAGTTCAAAAAAGTCTAAAAACAGTACAATAGTTAAAAAAATAGTCTAAACATGTTATTTTTTTCACAAGATTTTCAAGGCGCGCCTTAGCTATTCCAAGGCGCTCGAAAAAGGCGCACCTAGGCGCGCCTTAGGTGCGCCTTAAGAATTGCGCCCTGCCTGGAGTGTCCTGAGGCGCTGCCCCTGCACCTAGGAGCAAGGCGCGCCTTTGACTACACTGATTGTTTCCCTAATGGTTAACTCTCTTTACCACTTTGACACCTGCACTTCAGTCTTTTCTTGTTGCTACTTCTAGTCATTAGGAGCCCAGACATACCATGAGGATGTCAACATTCCCAAGTGGCAGGCAGCCATGTTTAATGAGTGTTAAGTGTTATATTAGGTAGTGAGCTTTAGTCCCACATCGGGTAAAATAATAGAGAGATGGGTCAGCCTCTCCTATATATATGTAGTCTTTTTTTATCAATAAAATTATTCCATTATTCCAATCCTACATGGTATCAGAGCCATAACCCATTCACCCATTTCTCTCGGAAAAAAAAGGAGAGAAACCCTAACCCTAACCTTTGTTGCCGCCCCTCCCCCCCCCCATCTTCCACCCCGTCGCCGCTGCCCGAGTCCGCCGCCACCGACACCCCAGTCCGCCGTTGCTGCCCCCGCCTCCCCCACCTGCCGATGCCGACCCCGCTGGTACCCCCCCGGCGCCAGGCCCCACCCCGCCTGCTGCTTCCCTCAACCCCCCCTACCCCACCCCGCCACCCCCCGACCCGCTATACAGCCTAAAACCCAAAACCTAACACATCTCTGCAGTCGTCGCCCCTCCTTCCTGTGTAAACCCTAATTTTTAAAAAAACAAAAAAAAAGTCGTATATCGAAGCCAAAGGGTAGACAATAATTTGTTTGCACAACCTCTGCTCCTAGATTACGACTTCAGAAGCGTATATCGACGCCAGAGGGTAGACAATGATTTGTTTGCACAATCTCTGCTCCTAGATTACGACTTCAGGAGTTAACAAAGAGTAGACAAGTTGATTATTTACGTAGATCTTTGTTTCCTTCCTACCCCCATATCCGCATTAGGATCTACACAGAGAGTGACTTAGGTTACTTCTGTGTCCTGGCGTGTGTGATCCCCATACGATCTTTCCATGCGCGTGCCGGTTCTGTCCACGTTGATAGCGCACTAGTAAAGTTGATGTGATTATTGGGGTTGGAAAGATTTAGCGACGGTCGAATCAAGTGCATTATGACACTCTGAGGCGGCTAGCAGTAATACCGGTGTCGGGAACGCATTGGCGGGACCAAAGGGCACTGGCACGGCGATCTCTTCGATTCGACTCATCGATCGCGGTTAGACGGACCGGATGGATACTCAACATGGCGAAAGAAGGTTGAGAAGACACTTCGGGGTATGCGGTTGTTCAAGCATCTGACTGACAACCCTCCGGCGACGATTGATCCCAAGTTTGAGTAGTGGAAGACGGATGATAGTCGACTGTTCACACAGTTGATGAACTCTATGGAACCATCGGTAGAGGATATGGTTCAAAACACGGACACGGTAAAGAAGCTATAGGAGGTCCTCGCGACGACGTTTGATGAAAAACGCGACTTCTCGTATCTGCGACTCGATTGTCGACGTCTACCGGGCAGAACATGACGACAAGTCTCATAAGGATCACTTTCGGACTTTTAAGGCTATGGTCGATAAAGTTAACCGTGTATTACCTCTAACGACGGATATCAATGAAGCGAGGGCTCAACGTGAGCAGTTTTATGTGATGGCATATCTTGTCTCTCTCCGTCCTGATGCAGACTCGGCTCACTCTCAGATCATTGCCGGAGCCGAGGTTCCATCTCTCAGATCATTGTCGGAGCCGAGGTTCCATCTCTCATGGAAGCATATTTTCGTGTTCTACGGGCAGCAAAGGTCGTCAAGACCTCTCCAAGTGATGCTCCTACTGATTGATCTGCTCTTGGTGTCGCTCGTACTGGATTTTGCGGTGGTCGTGATAGACGACGTGGTGGCCGCAATATTGATCGTGATGGTAGACGAGGCATTGACGATCGTGATGGAGGTCGACCACGCACCTTCTTCAACTGTGGTTTACAGGGTCATTTTCAGTTTCCAGTGACAGTGTACTCAAGCTCCTACCGCCAATGTTACCTCAGATACTCCTGATCATAGCGGCCGATTAGTACAAATGACTGACGAAGCATATACAGACTTTTTGAGTTTCAAGCTCAACGTCGAGGTGAAGCCTCTCCTTCTGGGTCTACAACAGGGTACTCAGCGACATGTGTGATACAGTCAAAGCAATGGGTCCTTGATTCTGGTGCGTCTGCTCACTTGACAGGTGACGCAGGTATGATACGAAATTATGTACTGGTTGGTCGTATGTCTAATATTACATGTGCCAATGGTGATTCGTTGACAGTCCGTAGAAAAAGATTTGTCCGTCTTTCTTCGGGACTGTCACTACATTCTGTATTGCATACCGCTGGAAACTCATTCAGCTTACTCTGAATTAGTCGAATTACTCGTGATATGCACTGTTCGATAACATTCTTTCCTGATGATTGTGTTTTTCAGGACCTAAAGACTGGAAAGACTATCGGTAAGGGGCATGTGGCTGGAGGCTTGTATCTGTTTGACGAAACTTCCTCTGTTGCCTATGTTGGTGTGAAACTTGATCCATTTGAGTTACACTGCTGGTTAGGACATCCATCTATCCAAGCACTCCAGAAAATGTACCCATCTTTAGATGTTTATTTTCATTGTGAATCATGTGGCTTGGCTAAGCATCACCGGGTTTCCTATCCGGTTAGTCAGAATAAAATTGCTTCCGCTCCCTTCGAGTTGGTACATTCCGATATATGGAAACCTTGTCCGGTTGAATCTGTGATGGAATTCAAGTACTTTGTTACCTTTGTTGATGACTACTCACATGTCATTTTTGTTTATCTCATGAAAAATCGCTCTGAATTATTTAACATTTAGTGCAATTTTCATGCGAAAATAAGAATACAATTTGGTGTTCCGATTAAATGCGTTCGAAGTGACAATGGTCGTGAGTATATGTCTCGTGAGTTTGTTTCACATCTGTCTCGGAATGATATCATCCACCAAAAATCGTGTCCTTACATACCACAATAGAATGGTGTAGCTGAACGCAAAAATCGTCATCTCTTAGAAACATCGCGTGCTATTATGTTACAAGCACGTACTCCAAAAAAAATTTGGTCGGATGTCGTTCTTACGGCTTGTTATCTCATTAATCGCATGTCGTCGTCTGTCCTCAATAGTGATACTCCCTTCTCTCGGTTATATCCCAAACGAGAGTCGTTTCCTCTACCTCTTCGAATATTTGGTTGCTTGTGTTATGTTAAGGATACCCGACCAACTCTTTCTAAATTAGATCCAAAGGCTATCCAATGTATTTTTCTTGGGTATCCTAAAAATCAAAAAGGATATCGGTATTTTTTTCCAGTCTTGAAGAGGCATTTTTTCTCTCGGAATATTACCTTTGTTGAAACCGAGTTTCCTCCATTTCCACAAACTCCAGGACCAGTGCCCCAAATTTATCCAGAAGATGACTTCTTGTTGTTCCCGGTTCAAGCACAACAGTCCCCTGTTAGGCTGCTCTCCCCTACCGAGCCAATACTCCAGTCCGACGGTTCGCAGACACCGATTCAGTCAGAACCACCGTCATCTGATCGATCGTCGCTGATAATGCCCATGGTCACAGAGTCATCCTCCTCCTCTGGCTCGACTGATTCGTCTCTGCCTTCGGCTCCGCCTGTTCCACCAGCTCATCCTCGTCGTGCCTGTCAAGATCATCCCTTGTATGTTGAAAACTACAAAGGGCTTGCGAGCCACACTCAGCCCTTAATAGCTACTATTGATGGGATTCGGATTTCCAATTCTACTGAGGAGGGTATCAAATATCTCAGTTGGCGTGCTGCTATGGAAGAGGAGATGAAAGCGCTTAGGGAGAACCATACTTGGGACTTGGTAAATTCGTCGCCTGGTAAACATGATGTCGGTTGCAAATAGATATTCACGATCAAAGTGAAACCAAATGGCACCCTTGATCGACTAAAGGCATGTCTGGTGGCTAAAAGATATTTCCAGACTTATGGTGAGGATTATTTTGAAATATTCTCCCCAGTTGCCAGGATGACATTGTGCGCGTACTCTTGGCCTTAGTTGTTCGCTATGACTGGCTGCTACTCCAGCTGGATATCAAGAATGTCTTCCTCCACGGGGACCTTGATGAAGAGGTATATGTGGTGCAACCTCCCGGGTTCGTTGGAAGGGAGGGTAAAATGTCATCTAAGGAAGGCCCTCTATGGTCTCAAACAATCACCTCGTGCATAATTTGGTCGGTTTACAGATGTGGTCACTTAGTTTGGCATGTGTCAATCAAAGAAGGATCATTAAGTATTTTACAGACATACATCGACAGGAAGGATACTCCTTGGTGTTTATGTTGATGACATTGTAATCACAAGAGACGACAGTCAGGACATTGTAGGACCGAAGAAGTTTCTGGGAGAACAGTTTCAGACCAAGGATATGGGATCATTAAACTACTTCTTGGGTGTTGAAGTCATACGGAAAAAGAAGCACATTGTCATGTGACAGAGGAAGTATGTGCTAAACATACTACATGATGCAGGAAATGCAAGCCAAGGGAGCAATGTCGCTGATGGACGCAGGAGAAAAGTTACTCCCTGACGAGGGGATACTAATGACAAATCAGGATCAATATCGTCGTGTAGTTGAAATACTCAACTACTTGGCGGTTATGACTCGTCCAGATATTTTCTTTGTCGTCAGTGTCGCGAGTAGATTTATGTCTTCTCCACGAGTTCTACATTGGGAGGCAGTTCTCAGAATTTTGCGCTATTTAGTCCAGAATCCAGGAAAAGGAATTCGCATGGAGAACCAGGGGCATACAAATGTTGAGTGCTTTACCGATGCTGACTGGAGTGCAAACCTGACAGATAGACGATCTACGTCTGGTTATTCGGTATTTATTGACGGAAACTTGGTATCATGAAAGAGTAAGAAGCAGAGTGTGATTGCACGATCAAGTTCTGAAGCAGAATATCGAGCCATTGCTCATGGCACGACAGAGGTATTATATATGCAGCATCTTCTACAAGAGCTAAAAGAAGAAGCAGGATCTAAAGCAGCAGATATGTGGTGTGATAACCAATCTGCTATGCATATTGCTACCAATCATGTATTTCATGAAATGACGAAACACATTGAAATTGATGCCCATTTCATCCGTGATGAGTATAAAAAGGGAATGATAAAGTTCCATCACGTGAGGACCGGTGATCAGATAGCCGATATCTTCACGAAATCTCTTTTGGGTCCTCAGATACAATTTTTATGTAACAAGCTGGATATGATTGATATATATGCTCCAGCTTGAGGGAGGGTGTTAAGCGTTATATTAGGTAGTGAGCTTTAGTCCCACATCGAGTGGAATAATAGAGAGAGGGGTCAGTCTCTC
The DNA here is from genome assembly GCA_036927795.1 of Iris macrosiphon. Lineage (NCBI taxonomy): Eukaryota > Viridiplantae > Streptophyta > Magnoliopsida > Asparagales > Iridaceae > Iris > Iris macrosiphon. The sequence goes on from JAYESA010000016.1 coordinate 18,528,100, forward strand.
CTATATATATGTAGTATTTTTTCATCAATAAAACTATTCCATTATTCCAATCCTACAATGAGTTATGAGGTATGGAGCATACACAAACATGGATCTTGTATCTTACCCATTGGCACGTGTCCTATTAGCCGCAAGTGGGCGTACAAGATCAGGACTCTGGCTGATTGTATTGTTAATAGGTACAAGGTCAATCTAGTTGTCCGTAGTTTTCTTCAGCAGTAAAGTGTTTATTATAATAAGAACTTCACTCATGTTGCGAAGATGACTATTGTTCGAACTCTTCTAGTAGTAGCTTTCGTCCGTGCATTGGTTACATCTCATATGGATGTGAAGAATGCATTTTTCCATGGTAATTTATCTGACGTCTACATTACTCCTCTCGGCTTATCTCATTATGCTAGTCAGATTTGTCATCTCTTCAAGGCTTATACGGCCTCAAGTAAGCACCTCGGGTACGGTTCTCCAAATTTACTATTGTTATTCATGCTGATGAATTCTCTAAGAGCACTTATGATCCTACTCTATTCAAACATCCTTCTAGGACACTACTTTTGATATATGTTGATGATATGATCATTACAAGTTATGATTCTACACGCATTAAGTCAAGCAGCACTTGCATACACAAGGATCTTGGTCTTCTCTGTTAATTTCTTGGTTTGGAGGTTGATCATTCTCCTCGCTGATACCTTTTTCTTGGAGCAGAAGTTCATTGGTAAAATACTTGATAGAGCAAAGCTTACTAATACTTGCACGACAGCTACACCTCTAGTGTTGAACCTTGCGATCATTTTGACAATTGAGATGTCTCAGTATAGACATTTAGTTTGGCATGTTTGTTTCTCTATCAATTGTCCTAATATTTCTTATGTTGTACATATCATCAGTCAGTTTATCCATATGTCCCGCACTACAAACTATGTTGTTCTACTACAGAATCTTCACTATATATGGGGCACTGGCACTAAATCGTTGTTTTCTCGACTATTTTGTCCTTGGATCTTCATGCTTATGTTGATGCCGATTGGGCTGGTACTATTAGTCTATTAGTAATCGAAGATCCACTACTGGATTGTGTGTGTTTTTAGTGATTCTTTGATTTTCTAGAAATCAAAGAAGCATGATGTGATTTCCAGATAGTATTAAGACTGAGTATCGGGCTATTACTACTATTAATGCTGACATCACTTAGCTTCATTGGCTTATTACTAATACGGGTCTTACTGTTTCTGGCCCTATACCTCTACAGTGTGACAATACTAGTGTTGATCATATTGCATGCAACCCGGTGTTTCATTAGGACAAAGCACATATAGGTTGATTGTCACTATGTGAGATAATAGTATCTTCCTAGGACCGTCTCACTACCGTGTGTTAGTTCTCAGATGTAGATTGCGAGCTTCTTTATGAAGGTCCATACAATTCAGGGGCACTCTTACCTACTGGTCAAGCTCTCGATGGTTGATCCTCATCATTTTTAGGGGGTGTTAGTTAATTGATTGTTGTTTATAGTTGTTTTTCATTTGTACTTTTCTTTTGCCAAACTCATATTGGTCTACCATCATGGGTGTTAAGAGACATACAATATAGTCCTCAATCGATTGGATGACAGGACTATCGTAACCATAGGACAGATGTATTTAATCAATTTCATTATACATTGTATTCAAGACATTTCATTATATTCCATCTCTAATTTAACAATGTCAACAAGCTACAGGAATGCAATTCCTTTTCATTGGCTTAAATGTGTAATGAAGATTAATGCAACTCCTTATAGCAAATTGTTTCATTGCAACTCTTTGTCTAGACTTTTTCTAGTCTAAGGGAACATGAAGGATACTACTTGGTTGCATGAGCTTAAATTGCATAACCAAAGTATAACGTGGGTCTTCTACCGTCTGGGAAGAACAGACACGGCAACATGGCCAGCGAATCTGTGTCAGTATCCAATCCAACATGAATCCGTATGGGACACAACCATATTCGTGTCGAATTTGTATTCATATGTGCCCAGTCAACTGCAACGGCCGAAGAGAGACTAAATCATACTGGGCTCGCGTCGTTGATCGCCACTAGATAAGGAGAGGAGAGGAGAAGAAAAACTTTTGTACAAAATTGAGGAATTTTAAGGGAAGAAATACCCTAACCCTGACCCTATATTCATTACTTAAGTTTACGGGCAGGTCGGATCACATAGAAACCTAACCGAACCCTTAGGTAATGAATATAAGGCTCGAATTAGGGTTTTATTCTCCCAAGATTCTCACGTATATGTACAGAGTACTCTCCTCTCCTCTCCACTCGTGTTCTCCTTCTAACGCGACAGCAAGTGCATGCTACGAGCATCTCCCATTGCATCTCCATTTCTTCCTATTTATTATTATCGTTAATATATATATATATATATATATATATATATATATGTTAGCCAGTATATCGTGTCCTAATTTTTCAAGATTATCATATTGCCTTGTGTCGTGTCCCCGTATCCGTGCAACATAGCTACTCGCCAATTGGTCTTCTATGTTTTATAGGTATCCTCTCATGCTCATAACAACATTAACAACAAATTTGGCTGCAACATAGAGGGTTGATATCAGGTTGACATTCGGTCATAAGAAACATTGTTAATTCTTTTATAGATTTTTTATGCTACATAATCGATCCATTATGATCGGAGAAGGCTTGGATGAAGGTGATTATTATTATTATTATTATATCAAGTTGTTTGTAGAGGCATTTGGGATCAAAGCAATGCCATATAGATTAAAAAGGGCTATAGATGTTGGGGATCAACATTGATTGTTGCACCTAGAGACGATAAGGTATCCTTCTCTTTGTTCACATAGAATAAGAAACTAGGGGATAAAATCCCCATTAAAGTAAAGAAGCAGGAGTTAGCACATTCCAGTAGCAAAGAGGCTTTAAATCTGGAAAGACATGTCATGAAATTTCTTAACTTATGAAGCCAAGAAAGATATATTAGTCAATAGTAAAATTACAAGGATAATAATTGAAAATACCCTAATAACGAAGTGTCGGATTTCAACTATTGGGCAATGAGGGAGAGGACATTGGATATCGGAGTCGAAGATGGGATTTGTTGGGTAGGAGCAAACACGGAAGAGAAAGGAATAGGGAGGGAAAGAGCAATCGCTATTACTGTTCCCTTTGGGTTGGAGCAAACATAGATCAAGTCTCTTACAGCAAGTTATGCTGAAAACTGTGGAGTTAGAATATAATTCTTGATATGCACCAAAACCAATTGTTCTTCTATCTAATGATCATCTCAATCAATGTTATAAATTGCGTTAGGCGGATTCGGTGCGCCAAATGGCCGCCTAGACGGCCGCACATGAAAATAAAATAAAATAAAATTTTCAATTTTCAATTTAAATTTTTTTAGAAATTTTGAATATTTTTTGCAATTTCAAATCAGAAATTTTGAAATTTGAAAATTTGAATTTTTAAAATTTTTTGTCTTGACCGAACAGGCCGAACAAGGCCGAATTTGCCGAACAGGCCCACCTAGGCACCGAACAGGCCCACCTAGGCGCCAAACAGGCCCGCCTAGGCCCGAACAGACGAATTGGGGTTTTCGGTGCGGCGGACGGATGTCGCCTAGCCCGATTTTTAGAACACTGGTCTCAATTATTCATTTCATTGATTCTAGAGAAAAATACCACCATACAAGGATCAAAATCCTTGATAAGATATTGGCATATGCATAGTCAACAGTATTTCCCAACTATAGCAGAGTACAAATTAACAACTGACCAGTCATTATCATCATCAATGGAACTAGTGAACCATAAAACCGTACCACTTTTGCACAAGTTAGCCCATCTATGGATAAACATAATAATTTTATTGCTTCTGCAACTTATCAGCTCTTACATGATTTTTCTCTAAAAAAATACTTACATGATTAGAGGAGTACTGTATAAGAAACATATTGGCTTTTCATTCAGGAGATATAATTTAACATCTCAGAATATCTACCGCAGTCTTACGTTTTTTTTCTCCTTAGTAAGTGCAATCAATACGAAAGAATGTGACGGAAAATGGACGGTTGTCTAATCAAGAATTTTTAAACTAAACCAAGTTTTTGTAACTATTTTATTGTTGCCATGTATTTGTGTCAAAAAATTGAAAGCTATAGTGCACTATCTCACCTCATAATTTCATTGCACTTATTAAAGAGAACTAAAGCTTCTCAGTTAAAAGTGGGTTATCTCTAACTATAATTAACTCTAAATTGCATAAATTTCTTACAATATCTGACAGCTACAATGTGGCACCTATAATCAACAAGCAAAGATGCATAATGAGTATGACAATACTTACATTTTACAATCATACTCTGATAGATCGTACAGCATTGAGTCATCCTCTTTAAGAATCCAAAGCTTGTTACAGGCAATTCCCATGTCTATGAGTCTCCCCTGAAGAAAATAATAGATCGTGATAGAAGCACAAGATGGAGAACACCCAACAAAAGATGAACAAATAAATCTGAAAGTTCTGCTGATTTAATTGAACTAATAAGAAGCGTAAAAGTAGCTGGCAGTCAACTGTTTTGCCCTAAAGAGACTATCTGCACACACAATAAATGCCTGACATAAATGTTTATCCCAAGTGTTATGCTCCTGATAAGCTGTTATATGAAATAATAACGACAACAACAATAGTAGGGCTACAAATGAACAGAGAAGCTCGTGAGCTCGACTCAACTCGGCTCAACAAAAGCTCGAGTTGGCTCGACTCGAGTTTCCTAACGAGGCGGGCATGAATGGAATTTTGAGTTTGATTTCCTTAATGGGCCGAGATTGAACATAGGAAGCTCGGTTAAGAGCTCATGAACAAGCTAGACTCGTAAAACTCGAGGAGTATTTGGCTCAACTTGACTGACTCGATTATGGCATATGAGAATGTTGCCAATGGAATAAAGTCTACAATTTGTGCCACAATGCTAGAGAACCAAGCCATATAATCAAGACCAGTATTAGTGAGCCACTTATTAGTATTTCGGAGTTGAGCTGTATAATCGAGCTCGATCTTGTGCAGCTCGTGAGCTCTTGTCGAGCCGAGCCGAGCTGCTCAGCAACCAATTCGAGCTCGAGCTCGAGCTTGAAGATGACTTTTAAGCTCGAGCTCTGCTCGTTAATTTCTTTCATAAACAAGTCAAACTTGAACATGCAAAGCTCTGACTTGGCTCGGCTCGATTGCAGACCTAAACAGTAGGCACTAAGATAATCATCACTAATAGTGAGCATCCCTACATCTCTAACTCAGTAACAGGCCAACTATCTCACCTACTACTAACTCAGGGTGTTATCACCAATCAAATTTACTACCCACACTGGCTGATGCATTTTAGTTCTCCCCTATCGGTAGATTAAAGAAATTTCCTCGTTCTTGTGAGACGTCATTATTTCTCGCACCTTATTGGATTGGATTTGAACATAACTGATATGAAACATGCTAAAAAAAACCATACCATTAAGCTCAACATCAGACTTTGATTTTCGGTTTTGGTCGATTTTGATCTAGTTCATCCAAACTAGGGGGCCAAAGTCGGGTTTCAAAAGAGGGAGTGGAGGACGAGGATGAATGAATCGCACCTGGGCAAGGAATCTAATTTCCCTTCTTTGAATCAGAGCCCAGGCTGAGCACAGGTAGCCATGAGGCAACTATCAAACCAAGCCCCAATATTTTTTGTTCTTATCTGTCGGAGGGGATGAAAACAAAAGGAGAGAGGGGTAGAAGACAACGTTCTAAAAAAGACTAATCAGATCAAACTAATCCGATGCCAATTAATTGGAAATTGCAAAAGGTAATGTAATCATGATTAAATGGCAGTGTAATCAGATTAATTGCTAACAGCCATGGACCCAACTTGTGATGGAAACCACTCAATATAACATCGGTAAAAGATGTGAAGACATGATTTTTATATGTCAAACCAACTTAATAAATTTGATCAGATCAGATTTGTTGGGACATATCAATTAAGGTTGGATTCTACTCATGGGTCTATAACTATGCCAACATATAAGTTCTGGTCAATTCAGTTGTGCAAGGTTAAAAAGTAGTCTATAGTGTAACCCCATGAACCGCATATAAACTGGGTATCAATAGGCACTCTGTTACGGTCAGGTTCACAGGTTTCACTGGATAGGGGTAGGCATGACTTTTGAGTTGTAAACACCTCCCACATGATTTGGCTAACATATTATGGTATCACAGTGATTATAGATAAATATCATTTGATTATATATATATATATATATATATATATATATATATATATATATATATATATATATATATATATAGAGAGAGAGAGAGAGAGAGAGACTAAAAATCAGACAGTTTTGTGATAAATTGGGCTCAAAACAACCAGAAATCAAAATTTTGTTTTTAATAAATTAAGCAATTCTTCTCGAAAGTTAACGACTTAGGTAGTTCATCACACGTTACAAGCCAAAAACGGGAGTAGAGACGGGAGAGGGGGGGGGGGGGGGGGGGGCAGCTGAATGCTCGGAGCTACACAATTATGGAGAACTCTAACATCTTCGACTCTGTGGGGCAAAAAGTGGGAACCGCGACTACTTAGAAGAGTCTAAAGTTGGAAGACATTCCTCGAAAGCTTCACATAAGATCACAAGATTCGCAATAAGTAGTGACCAGTCGTAGCTGCAAAGGATTTACCGTATCTTCTAGGGTGATAGCATAATTAAGTGCAACCCGACATAATTATCCAGCCTAATAATTGATTAAGAGCTAATAAATTTAAAAGGATGATCATGAAGGTGATGTGGCTCTAACATGAGACTAGACACTAATTGGGGTTTAAGGGCCTACAAGATTGAGAGTATCTCTAATCAACATTAGTTCCTAAACTAATCTTAATAACAATCTTGTGAAAGAAATAAATGGCATCTAGTTCAGTAGTAGAGTGCCTAGTTCCTAGGAGCATATGTGAGTTTCAGAGGAACCTCGCAGTTTTCAGTGTTTTGAATAGTAAACATAGAGAAATATTATATAATACTCGAAACGCACCAACAAGAAACCGAAAATATTCTCAACTAAACATTGAATAACTTTTACTCGAGAACTAAAGGGTCATCTGAATTAATTAAACAACAATGTTAACTAATAAAAAAAAATAAACATACAAGAAAAAAATGAATCAATTCTTATCAATGTTTTCAAAATCGGATCGGATCGTAAAATCGTAAAGGGATCAGGATCAAACCGGGATTCGGATCTTGAATCGTAAGATTATTAATTAAATCTATTAAAAAATCAAATAAATATGGAAAAAAAAATGGACAATTCGAATATAGCATGCATAAATGATAAATAGATCCATAAAATAAGTAGGCTTTAACATATGTCATCCACAAAACAAGTCAATTGTCTCAAAAGCTATTATAGTTGGTAGGATCCCAAAATGTTAAAAACCCATGTTACAATATTTACATTGTAGATGTTTTCGATCATTATTCACGACCGTACAATGCTCCTATGTTACATCTTTTTTTTCTTTCCCATCTTCCACAGCCGAAGAGAAAATGAGTAGAAAAGAACACAATTTAAAAGTCACCTCAACTCAAACGGAATGCAAGTCACAACAACCACGTGTTTCTATCTTCCATAAGTTGTACAAGTCTACAACATTAAAAGAAAACAAATTCAGCCAAATGAGAACATTTGGGTTTTTTCTCAAAATTTTGGTTCTCTCAAAACCCTAGTTTTGGAAGAAGAGAATGAACACAATAGAGAGATTTGATCTTAATATAATATGAAGAGTAGCACAAGAAAGCATATAACTTAGAATTGCAAAACAAAACCCCCAATTTCAAAGAAAAGTCAAAATATGGTCACAACCACAAATTGAGTCTGGTTGGGTCTCGATTGTACAATTCAAGAAGAGTAAGCAACAAGAAAAATAGTAAGAAGTATTCCTTCATAACCATAGAGCCTGAAAGGCTACTTTAGGACCCAACATGTTAAGACAGGATTAAGGGGGTTCCTAGTAACAAACAGGGTTGTTGGAGACATGAAATTTTTGTCATTTTTGTCTCGAAAGTGGCCTATGTACCCTAGAATGGCAGATTTCTACAAATCTTCGAAATGTTATTAAGAACTGTAACTTCATTAAGAATAGTGATGGTAGAGAATAGGAATAGAGCTATTACACCAATTAAAGACAATAGTGACATTAGGACACTAATGACAACAAGAAGATACTCATAACCTAGTTCACAAAGTTGGCTACATATATAATAAATCCATGATGTACCACATCAACCTCAATTGAGTGGATATAATTTAATTTCTTAGAAAATCAAGATCCTATTACATGTACATTATGGGATTGAGATTCCTTCATTCTTTGACATATTATGTCATAGAGATTAATGAAATTATCTATAGTGAATTGTATCATCTTACATCTTCGTCTAAAGGAACTTGGAAGGTGCTCCTAGGTTGCATGAACTTAAACTACAATCGAAAAGGTAGGTCTACTTGCATGCCAACTAGTCACGTAGGTTTTATGGCATAGGCTTCTCATACTCATAACTACCTTGGCTACTAGAAATTTGGCACCATTATAATTTTATGGCAAGGTCCTCTCATACTCATAGAGGGTTGACCTCAGGTTGACGATCGGCCATAAAACTGTCAAATCTTGTATGGAGTCTTATTATGCTCTATAGCTCACCCCGCTGGCCCGTTCTAATGGAAAAAGGTTTGGATGATGATGATGATTATATACACATTTTGCATGTGTTGAGAACATAATATCATTGATTTGCTCAAGTAGAAAATAGAAAGAAAAAAAGAAGATTATGAGGTTGTGGCTTGTGCCAAGAGGCCATTAGCTTTATAAGGAACTAAGCTATGATGTACTGGGCGCTAGGTGAGGCGAGACGACAAGCCACCCGCCTTGCCTAGGCGTCCGTCCAGTTTTTTTCCAGAATTTTATTTTATTTTATTTTTAGTGAATGATTTGTTTATTTACTAAAACAATTTGTTAGGAACAACTTGAAAATAGTTAAATTACATAATAATTTCAGTGAAAAAGAGAAGTTCACAATACTAAATAGAAAGAGAGAACAATAGCTCGAAAGTATCCATTATTCTAATCTTCATCATTGCTTCCTTTATTATTCAATTCTACATACGAACATGCATAAGCAATATATTAGCTGATCTATGTGATATTCAAAAGTAATCTATTGTCTCCAAGCTGATTAAAAAGTGTCACATGGCTTAATATATATACACTTAAATTTTGTTTGAACTAAGAGTTGATAATGACCAACTGACCGCCTAGGCGCGCCTTGAAATTCCCCGGGTCGCCTCTAGGCACTCGTCAACTGCCAAGAACATTTTATCCGCGGGTCGAGGCAAGCTCCCCCTGACCTGGACGCCTAGGCGTCGCCCATGACAACATAGGAACTAAGGGAGCTACTCAATTAAGGGACGACCCGAGGAGAATAGCCTGTTCATTATGAGAACTATGGGATTTACTAGGTCATTATAGAAAATAAGTCGTCCAGATTATAATGTGTGTCCAATTTATAGTGGAAGAACTTAGGGAGGTATTTTATATTCTTGAAAAAAACAAAAGGTTTCTCGATTCATTATGGAAGAACTCAATGATGTACTCGGTTGTTGTCGAAGAACCCATGAAGGTACACAATTTATTATGAGATAACTCATGGAGACGCAAATGGAACCCTGGAGGAGGTATGACTTACTGAGAAAACACAAAAATGTATCTAATTTAACAGTTTAGTTGCGAAATTAACAAGCCATATGGTTACCGAGCTATAAAGATCAACCTTCTATGGAAATCTTTTTACAAATAGAGGCACAGGCTCACAGTCATAGAGGCGATGACTCAAAATTGATCATTTCATCAAAGGTAAGAGATGTAATGTTCTATAAGAAAATAAATGTAAAGTTTTGAAAGAAATGTTTGCAAGGTGGAATGCATTCCTATAAAATGAAATGTAATTATTTCTATGAAGATTAACCTTCTTAGGGAACTTTTTACTTTTTACAAATAGAGGGCCAGCCATAGAGGTGAGGACTCAAGATTGGTGATTTCAACAACAGTAAGAGTTGATGTAACATTCTATAAGGAACCAAGTGTAAAGTTTTCAAAGAAATATCTGCAAGTATACCCTATAAAACGAAAAGTATTTTTTCTTGAATGACTACTCTCTGCTTTGTTTGCATTCTATTTCCTTTAAAGATAATGTGCAAGTAATGTGTTGTAATGCCTAGTGTCATGTAGCATGCGGATGTGTCAAAAACCTAGTTAGAAGGGATAATAATATTATCAAATCTAATTGGAATCTAGTGATATTTGAAAAGTTAGAAGAAGTACTAGTTTAATTAGGATTGACTTTGACCTATTTAATTGATTTGATCATCTTAGATCTAAAGTCCAAGATACAAAAGCAAAAAGCCTCGAACCCAACTAGAATGAAAGGTCAAGCCAACAAAGAAATCTACTAACTCGTTCACCCAGCCGCTCCAATTTATGGAATTGTAGCAATAACAAGCCAATCTGGTCGGTTCACATTCATTCCCACTTATGTGGGTATGTCTTATTGTATTGTATTTTTGGAGTGTACGTATCGTATCCAATACATGTCTGACTGGCATGAAGGGACATAGACATGGCACCAATTTTGGAGTATTCTTGCTTCCTAGACGTGTACTTTTCGTATCGATTGAAAGAGATTGATTCAAGATACAAGTCCTAGAAATCCTGCAAGCCTTATTTATGCATTAGATATCCAACTAGAGAGATTGTCTTGCATCAGATGTTCCTTCTTAAACTACCCCTTGAAGATGGCAAAAAGTACAGTTTTTGTTGCTATGTGAGATATAAAAGTTCCAAAATGAAACCCCGCCAAAAGGAAAATGAGATTTTGTGATTTTGTCCATAGGTGAGTTGACCTTTTCCAATTCCTATTTGAAAAGGAACAGCTAAAATGTTCATCTATTTTGTTTCTAATCCTCGTTGGATCGAGATTAAAATTAGTGGATTCCTATTCATATACAGACTCAGAAATGAATAAAATTATCCGGTCCTATAAAGACTTAGTCAGGTTTATTTCATCAACTTTGTAGATCTACAACCCTTATTAATGAATTGATCCGTCTCTTCCAGCAAGGTTCACAGTCTCGGCCAATACCCATACGTATCAACCGTATCATATCAGTTTTGGCATGTCCGATCTGATACGCATACCTACCGATACAGGCCGATTCCAAAATTGTGGCTATCATTTATGGCCAATTTAGCAACGAAAAATAGAGATGTGGCAAACAAAACAAGGTTGATACAATGATTTGATTGTGCCAAAGATCAACATGCTACAATGTAACAATTACCATTTGTTGAAGTTGTGTGCTATAAATTCACAATGTTCATACATCTTAATTTTTTGTCTCTCACAATTATGATAAAGTAAAATGAACAATCTATTGCAGGTGACTAATGCAAAAAGTTTGAACCCTATTTCATTCAAAACTAATGGAAAACAACAAATAATGCATAAGAAATATTAAAAGAAAAATCTAGTTTTTTAAATGATTTTTGGCTTCTGAAATCAAGAATTACGAGACTCAGATCTGAAACCAATTCTGATACTGCGAACCTTGGCTTCCAGAAGGGTTCTTATCAGGTTCAGACAACTACAAGACCAGCCAATTTACATACGCAAATTTGGCATATGGTCAAAAACCTTAGGAAGCACTGCCAAGAAGAGAAGAATCTTCGCAAGCTCAGAGTTATCTAAAGCAAAAAAATGCACTCAAGCGTCAAGGTCCTTCCGAGACCAGGCATACAGCACAAAAGCGAGGCACGCAGCTGAGCAAAGAAAGGCACATGTATAAGATGAAGACAAATAGAGGTCCTCTTCCTCAAAATTATGTTCTGTTGCTATCTTCTATGTAAATCCTGCTCGTAAGAAAATAAGCTTTTGTGGCTTCGAACTGTAGATGGAAATGTCAATAATGCTATTGATCCCTGTATAAGATAGTGCTTGTCGCAACAAAATCAAGGCATGCGCATAGTTGGAGTGAGGCACAACCTCCTTTGTTGATGCTGAGCTTCTCGTCTAGGTGTGCTTTCAATAATTCCGGTAAGCTTTTCCTTGTAAGAATGTATTGATTCTCAAACCCCACAACTCGTGTTCCACTTTCACCTTCTCAACAACTATTGTTCCCTTCCCATTGACATGGACTTTGATATGAACTTGAAGCTTATGAGTACGTTCTCGAGCATTTTTCAACTGTCCATCAACAAAATCCAAACCATTCCTGCAATTTCCTTCAAACTTTCCTTGCCAGTTATCCATAATAGTCTCTCGTCATTAGACTAGCCTCAGACTCAGTATTTTGAAATTGAAGTCACTTGTAAGATATTTTCGGGTTGCACATTCTGTGTTATAAATTGCTTTAACTGATGTTGGCAATTTCATCTAATTGAAATTGAGCTTCTATCTCTTGATTGTACTTTAATTTCTCTTAAACTTGGGGACTTGCGCAGCATTGAAGTGAATCTGACTTTTTGCAACTGACCTGATTGTGAATTCTACAACCAGGATCACTCCACAACTACTACTGTATTAGTTTCTTACTATCCCTAGTGTAGATTTATATGTAAACATCCAACACAAGCGTATAATGCAGATCAATATTTTCATAAAAAGAAATAATAAATGGAAAAGGAACTTGATGAGGAATATATTAAGTAAAAGACAATACATCTGCAGATCAAACTTTTCATACAAAGGAATATATGACTTGAGCAATTAAACAACAAAAACAAAGGAACCTTTGAAATTGTAGCAGTCACAACATAAAATTGTTGGCAAATATAAACAGTAATGCAGGTGAAATTATTGCATCATAAGCTGGTTAAGGTATAAGAGATCCATATCCACCAAATAGAGCTTGTTCTCAGTGATGATGACAGCTATACAATTCTTAAGATATATAGGCTTAAAATAATGGGCTAGTTAGCGTTTAGACCCTGCATTTTATACCAGCTTAGCGTTTAAGCCATGACATGTCCAATTGGAAAGTTTGGAGCCTGAATTTTAATTTTTGGTTTCCTTTTTCCCATTATACCCTCCTTTCCAACATGTGTTGGTTGTTGCCCTTGTACTCATGTTCAGGGTAAATGGGAAAAAAGAAACCCGAAATAAAAATCCAGGGTCCAAACTTTCCAATTGGACACGTCAAGGCTTAAACTCTAAGCTGGTATAAAATCCAGGATCTAAACGCTGATTAGCCCTAAAATAATCCACCTATACAGCTGTACCATTATACAAAATGGAACATTATAATGAATGTTATCCTTTATATAAGAATTGTCATACATAGGATAAGTTTACCTGGTCTAGACAGATGCTTTTCGCTGAGGCTTCTGAAGAGAAAATAATCTTGTTCCCATCAGTAAATTCAAAATTACGAACAGTAACAGTTTCTACATCTGATTCCTTCATGACAAAATTGACATGTTAGTTTAAAAGATAACATACAGGAACCTGGTTGTTCAGTGAGAAATATTTCAAATAAAAGACTGCAATTGAATGAGATCTGAAAGTCACAATTTAAAGGTATCCCTTCCATATTTCGATGTTCGGCAAAAGGGTTAATTTAAGTCATAGTTTGTAGTATCGGCCCTTACCGATACGTATCGGTCGATACCTATATGTATCGGTCGATACTGCAATTGAATGAGATCTGAAAGTCACAATTTAAACATATCCCTTCCATATTTCGATGTTCGGCAAAAGGGTTAATTTAAATCATAGTTTGTAGTAGCAGCCGCCCTTACCGATACGTATCGGTCGATACCTATACGTATCGGTTTTGGCATGTCCCAATCCGATACCTCCTGCTTAGGATGTTGGCCAAAACCAATGTTGGGGGTCTCTTTCCCAGTCAATTTGGCAGAGAAAAATTGAACGAAAGAGGGAGAAGGAAAATAGGGTCAACAAAATGATTTGGTCGTGCCGAAGATCGACAATTGTATCATAAGAATCGATAAGATTCTTTATCGACACATTATAACCATTTGTCGAAATTGTATACATATAAATTTCATAAGATTCAATGTTATTATTACTCCCTTCAAAATATATATTGTGGACGTACTGTGCGTAAGGCAAGTAAATAAACAATAATATGTATTGCAGGTGAATGTTTTAGCAAGTTAAATATTATTCCATTTAAACTATCGAGAAACAATACACACATATATATAGCTTTTTAAAATACTTTTATCATTATCGGCTTTCCGAAACGAAGAACTCAATACTTAAAACCGACATCGCTGGAACTGCCTATACCCGTAGGAAGGATCCGAAATGGATCCGATACTGATACTACTAACCTTGATTTAACGTTGAGCTAAACACTTTTTTGTTGTTAATGTAGAAGCAAGTTCAACATCATAACCCATTAAAAACAAAGTAAATTGCTCAGACTGCAGCATATCCCTGCCAAATCCTGTATCTAGGTGAAGCACACTCTTTTCTAGGTCTCGTCTACTAAATAAAGTAAAATCTTATACACATGCGTTCAATTTTGTACTGGAATAGATCACCCTCTAATTCATATCAGACAGGATTATGGCTTTCACTGGGGATCTCTGCATCCTTGCCTATTAATATTACCCAAACATGTAAAAGTCAAAGAACTACTGAAAATGACCTGTTGTAGATAAAATGAAGCACAATCACAGGAACCAGTACAATAAGAAGAAAAAACAGAACACCGCTACAACATAACTGTCTTTTCCAACCAGAGGCCAAATTTGTGGAGCAACATACCAAGACACTTTTATGTAACACTGCCAAGGGTATAAAATATGTTTCATAGTCAGGATCACCAACACATATCCTAGAGGGTATAGTTCCTGCAATATAAAAAAAGAAGAATAGGTAAATCCAAAATGTACCAAATAACTGTAAGAAATCTAAACATATAAAAATGTTTTAAGTATCTCGCATCATTAGAAATAATTTAACAGATCCTTTTAAGAGTAGAATAAAAGGTGATAACACCAAACAGAGTCAGAATATTAGCTAGTTAGTGGTTGCTAAATAAATATAGTCAATACTATACTGGAAGACCTTTTGCTGAAAATAGTCTCTCTTTTGGTGCAACATAAAATACTAGGATTAAGTAGCAACAAACTTAGTTTTCAGTACAAGATGGTAAAGGTCCATTACCAGAGTAGAAAGAGGTCTTGCTAGTTTACGACGGTCAAAGAAAACATAATTCAGTTATAAAGGCTGATCCGTTCAAGAATAAGACATTTGGGGAAAAAAAGAACCAGCTGGCTAATCACAAGTTCAAAAGGCATGATTCAACATATAAGTATTGTTCGACAACTTCTCTTTATCGAGTAGCACTTCTGTTTTAATACGCAAGCATCCACCGAATCTAATGACCTTTTTTCTAGGAAGGCATAGAAGAGAAAGAGAACAAAATCAACATGGTGGAAGAACTAATAAAGTTATTGATAAATCAAACCAACAGATAAATATCTAATAGATCTATTTCTCGGTTACCTGATACCAAGGTAGTCAAAGGCACAAGGAGTACTCGAGGCGCAAAAGGTTCATATCGCCCGAGGTGCAAAACGCAGTTAAGGTGCGCGCCCGAGCGAAGCGACGCACAAATATAAAAAATAATAATAAATATACATAGATAAATAAATAAATTAGTAATGTAATAAATAAAACCAAATAACATATTAAAACCAACAAAAATATGTTAAAACATAACCAAGTGAACTAGCAGAGCAGCAATAGCAGTCAACATAACTAACAAGAGTTTGTATTATCCCTACCACGCATTTAGTATAATTTAGTTTTTTCAGTTCAAATGTAACACAACTACTTGAATGAGGTAAGGATTATCTCCATGCCTCAAAGTTTTTTGTATAAATAAAAAAAACCATAAGACGGACCTTTTCTAGGTTACGTCTTGCAGAAAGGCGCACCTTGGGTGCGCATGAAGAAATGCAACTTGCCTAGTGAGGTGTGAGGCGCAGCTGCTACGCCTTTCTGCGAGGCGCGTCTTTGACTACCATACCTGATATTACTTTCCTAATACACTTCCCCCTCAACACAACAGCAAGACCTCCCTCTTATAAGCAGGACTATTCATTCCAATCTATGTTGCTCTATTATTAAGTAATAATATTGCCAACTTTAACAACTTAGAACTTCAGATCTCGAGGTTGATAGTCTGAAAGAAAAAGATGAGCAGATATGGCTAGTGTTCATATTTACAATACCATGTGTAGATGAGTAGATCATCTCATTGTCCTAAGATAAGATAGCCTGGTAATATTTTTTCATAGATAACCATTCATTACGACATTTAGGATACTGCATTTAGGTTGTTTTTATCGATGCTTATATATGTGGGATACATTTAAGGGTTTTCAACATGGATGTTTGCCGATATATGAAGTGACATATCATCCTCTAGGAAGACGTACACTCCATAAGTTAGGTTAGTGACATGTTAGACACATATTGGACACTCAAAAATACACTAGGACACTAAAATAGGTGTGTTTCCGTGTGGCCGTGTAGTATCCATGTCTGTGCAACATAGATCATCCTATATCTGCCATCCAATATGACAAACCTAAACAATATGAACCTGATATCCATTGTGTAGGTCCTCGTATGGTAGAATGCAGGGTCCTTTCCAGTTTAAATGTCTGGAAAATCTTTATTATGGGCCATCTCAATTGGTTTTAGGTATCCGCAACCTTTATGAATACTTTCCCCATGTATGTATCTATATACAATCACAAATCATTAGGACAATTTACATTTGTCAAAATACCATACTCTCGTTAGGGATTGGCATACTCTCTGCTAGGGGTAAGGCTAGGGTTTCAACAACCATTGTCAACTGAAACAATGAAAGGTGGCATAGGTGCTGAAAGCTTGAACACCATAAGGCACCAAGGTTGAGCTTGACGGTGGTAGAGTCTTCCCCTCACCTTCCCACAAACAAGGATGATCTTCACCAACAATTGACGCAGCTTATGGTCATAAACAGTGGTCCAGTGCTAGTCAACTGTCACCACATAGATACATCCCTGAAATTTTGAAACCGACCAAACCAATTTCGTACATTTTCAGTTTTGTTTTATTCCGGTTTTGCATATTTTTACGGTGATTTGCTTAACATAAGATTATTCTTTGATTCACTAAAAATGGAGCTTGATCAGTTCCGACAGACTGAATGTACAGCCTAACCATTGCAACACATCCATTTTGATAAATTTTATGAAGATATATATGATAGCCCTCATAAGTACTTTATTCAGAATGATACAACACTAGACCCTTATAGATTCTTAACCCCTTTCGACAACCTTAATATTAATTTTATTTTATTAGATGCTTACTAGTGGTAGTACAACTTGGAAATCTTTCTTTAACTATCATTAATTACTGGGCTACCTAAATGCTATAAGATGTCAATACCAACCATTCTGCACGAATGTCTCTAATCTGCTTGTTTATGATATAATTTTGTATATAATTGCTTAACAAATTCACAAGAAAATTCAAATGACAAGAAAGATTCCTAGCTCGTGTTGTGAAAGGCTAGTAAAAGCCAACAAATGAAACACACCTGGGTTGTAAAGTCCAAACCACTTGTCAGAATATAAATATATAACCCTAGAATCCCGCGCTAGAACTCTAGAGTTTTAGCGTAGTGGCAGATACTTTAACATGGTTTCAGATGAATCCAATTTTAATCCTCTTGCACTCATTAAGAGGATTTAAAAAACTTATACCATCACATGAACCCTGCTCTGTCCAAAATGGACCTTTGATCTAAAGAGGCGTGTTAGAATATAAATATATATAGCCCTAAAGAAAACCACTACAGCTCTAAAGTTTTGGCGTACTGGCAACAATTCTCAGTGAAGGACATGTCACTGGGACCAATGTATTCTAGAACGGTAATGCAAGTACATGTTACTTCATGACGCTTTCGACAAACTAGCACTAGTATAGAACTGCTTTTGAAAAACAAGCACTAGTATAGAACTAGATAAAGGTATGAGCAGTTATCTTACCTCGCCTTGAAAGCATTTGCACTATTGAGTTCTTTCAGGCATTGCGTCAAAAAAAGTTTGCAGAGTAAAGACACTACCAAAACACACTGTGGCTAGCTAATGCGTACATTGGTTTCTGCGCACACATAAGATGATAAGCCTGGCACATCTCATCTCTCCGTTGGTTTTTGGTTGGCTATCGAGACATTTTCACATGCAATAACTTTCCTGTGTCCTAGCAGGACTCCGTAAAGTCTACGCTCAACAAAAAACCACTACAATGGAACCATCTACCAAAAGTTCATCACAATAACAACTACTGTCAAAGATGAACAATATTAATATTTTGTTCCAGATATGTCCTATAAATGGGTTGTAAAGTTCAGACGAGGTGAAAACAAAAGTACACTCAGCCATCTATCGGGAAGTCTACAACCAGTGTTCTAAAATGCGTTAAAAACAAGGCCTAGGCAGCACTATGTGGCTACCCACTACCAAACTTTTCAGTAAATTGGTGTTCTAGGCAATATGCGGCATTATGCAGGAAAAAGTGGATGTGGGAAAAAGCGGCACTATGCAGGAAAAAACGGCAAAGCGCCGCCTATATTTTGGTCTAATTATTATTTTTTGTCAGTTTTGGGAAGCCAATAAATAATTTAAAGTAGATTAATAAAAAGTTAGAAAATGTTTGATAAGATAAAGCCTAAATTAGATTTGATTCTAAATTTTAAGTTATAAAGTTCATTCTTATATAATATAATCTAATTGAGAATTTAACCGCATTTGATCCACAATTTAAAATCAAATATAGTTAAATTTTAGATCAAGTATAATGCAATCTCTAATTAAAAGCTACTATAATTTGATTAGTAAGTTAGAATATAATCTAATGTAAGATAATTCAATTATATTAGATAACATTAACTCTAAATTACGGATTAGATTAGATTGATGAGTTTACAATAGATGTTACATTTATAATATTTCCAGTTTTATATATATATAGTTTTAGTTTATAATGAGAAAAGAAAGGAATTATTTTAAACTTCATATTGTATTATTTTTGGTGAATTATAATTCTATCTGTTCAATACTTGTTATTGTAGTCTTTGGTCCACTTGAGTGTTTTTCTAAAGTTCTTTATAATGTAATCATTGTTCTATATATACATATGAATATATAGTTTGTATTACTTTCAATAAACTAAAAAATCGTAAGCTATTTGTAATGGGAACACTTTTTTCTGCATAAATTCGTCTATGCAGCTGCCTAACCGCCTAGATGTTAGGCGCCCTCTTGCCACATAACGCCCCTAGAGCTTTCTATAACATTGTCTACAACCTAATAACTGACTTTACTATATTGTCCAACAGAGGGAATGGAATAGTTTGGAAAGTCAAAATAAAAGTTAAACCATTTTCAAAATAAATGTTCCAGATCTCCAATCTAATATGCAACTGTTCATGTGCCATTGAGTATCAAAAACAAAAATCAATAATGTAACAACTAAACCTTGAAGGAAAAAGAAAAAGAAAATTCCAAAATAAATGTAATATACTAGAACGACGAACACAATGAAATCTTCAGGCAATTAACTGTACTAATAATATGGGAGTTGGTTTAACAAACTTTTCATATGCAGTTATTTAATGTATATTAAAATATAACAATGAGAAGCTGTAGCAGAAATTTGTAAACTCTAATAAAGAGTGCTAAAATGTGATCTAGTTACCAGATTGTATATCGTTATTAAAAACAAGATCAAAGAAACTATCTGCAAAATCTAGGATGAAGCTGTCTTTCTGAACTTGCTATACCAGAAATGAAACTTCTATACATATTACTTTCAATCAATGTTCCGTTTCAAGTTTCAACTGACAGGTATTCTGCTGTGCAGATATACCTCACATTAGCTATGAAGATAATAGACAAAATGTTCTACTTAAAGATTGTATACACTCCTTTGGTGAATATTTAGGTGTGAAAAAAATTGGTAAATCGATCCTAACTTTGAAAGCGGAATGGCTACTTATAACATCTATATACATAAAGAACAAACAAACTGGAATGTAATATACAATATATAGCTTCATGTAATTAATGAATACACAAGGTGCTGGGTAACTTTAAATGAGAACTCATGAGCAACATATATCTGTGTCCAATAATTAGCAAAAGGGTACTAGAATCTGCCTGTCAGTTCTTGTAGACAGATGTTCTGATTGAAAATTCTGGTATGGCTAGCAAGATCCCATATACGCAAGCTCCAATCCAAATGCAGCACAAATAACAACATTCTTTGACACACTTCAACTAATACCATATCTTGCACAGCCCCAACAATCTTTCCCCTAGAGTAAAAATTCACATTAAGATAAGTATAATATAGAAAATTGAAGTAACAATACATATACAGAGAAATTTAGAACTAACAATTATAAAAAGAAGTGACCCATCATATATGTAACTCAAGCAAAGAACAAAACAATTTACGGTTGGTATTGTAGTATTTACTTAGAAGGAGTCGCCCGTCAAGGAAATCCATTTTTTACTCTACTTTATAAACAAGTATAAGGCACTAGTTAGCCTTATCAAATTGTGTGTGTATGACTTTAAAAGGTGAAAACTAGTGAATCTAAAGCATGCAATAGAAGTTGAAAATCATGTCCGTAGACTAAGGGCTCAAATAAACATAACTGTTTTAAAGTTGTCTAAATTACCTAAACACAAGGGCAGATAATCTTTAGTGTAACCAGAACAGGTTAGAATTGGTATATGCCACTGGCATACTAAACTTCCTTAGAACTAACAGTTTTACATTCAGGCTCAGTACAGAAAAGAAAAGTGCATTTGGTTCTGAGTCTCCCTGGTACACTCATATTTAACTACTTTCCAGTATCCTTTCCTGGAAAGTAGTTAAATATGCTTTTTAACACCAATTACAACTGGATCCAGAATCCTTTCCTGTCAGTTTTTAGCACAACTCGTGTCCACAATTTTAGTTAACATTGACTTTTATGAATGGCTGTTTTAACAAATTGTACAGAGACTAATCAGGGAAGTCTAAGATATGATTTTATTAGAAAATCCTTAGTTTAGGTATGTATAATCTAAACAACTCCTCGCAGAGGGGAAATTAAGTGTTTTGGTTATATTTGGCGTACATGATACCTTACAGTAGATAACTTATCACCTTGCCTATTCATCGAAACTCTTCTCTAGTTTAGAGAGAGATGGGGAGACCGAAAGGGTAAGAACCATAGACACAATTCTGGAATTATTCAGCAAGGTTGAAAAAGTCGGCATTCCGGAGAAATCTGGCAAATGTCCGGGTACATATATACACTTGACATAGTTTCTGCACAGAGTAAGCCTATGAGTCTTATGACAAACAATCCAAAGATGTAATAAATAAAATAAATATACATTGGTAATGACAAACAAATCAAAAATATAACAAGTAGAAGGACCCATCTCCACCCATCAATAATTCACTCATATCTTACAGGCCTCTACTCAAAAAGTTAATCTAACCCTTTCCATTTTTCTCTCTCTAGTGCAATAAGTTGCATCATATGCCATTGCCAAGGCTCCATTGAAGACAACAACTTCATGCACTCAACCTCTCTCTCCATCCTCTCAACATTCCTCTTGAATACTCATCGTGCCTTCAAGAGTAGGCATGTGCCTCTTCCCTTTAGGCTTCGACAAAACCGAGTCCTTGTGAACTACCCAACTCTCTCCACTCCAATTGATCCAAAATCTCCCATTCCGAAGGTGCGTATAGATCGGTGTGAGGGATGATATCGAGGTGGAAGCCCGTTCACAGATCACAAAGAATTTGTGAATTTGTGATGTATTCATGAAATAGCGAATAAACTGTGAAGTATAGAAATAATTGGTGAACTGCCGTTTTATTTGTGCAATCTTTCATCTGTCTATGTGTGTGTGTGAATAATTCGCAATTTTTTTGAAAAATTTGCAAACTATGGTAGGAATGCCTATATGCCAACTGGCATTGTTGGCTCTATGGCATGATTAAATGTTATTCATTGTATTATTGGCTTGGAATATAGAACAGGCATGTATAAACTTTGTTAGAAGACCATAGCATATATTTTGGTCCTTTGGCTCATTTCTCTTGTAGACCTTCCCAACACCCAAAAGTCATCCCATTTTGATGGGATTGTGCAAAAGATGATGAGTTGTTTCTCGACTTGACCTTGAGGTACCAGGAGTTTGTGTCAAGTTAAGAAGTGTTCACATTTGATTTGGTCTTGTTCACGTTTTTTATTTAGTTCAACTTGAATGATGGTTAGTTGCAAACTTGGAATACGTACCAGAGATACTTCTGCACACAAGTATAATTGCTTGGTTGATTAAGATTAGTCATGATCAGCTATGCGGATTTGGTGTGGAGGAGGAGTGCCTAGTGCCTAGGCACCGAACAGGTATCCGGCTGCTTCTTTTTCTCCTACTCCTCTATGACAACTTATATAGTGTTATATCATAGTGAAACACACTTAATAAAGAAATCATCAACAGGTATTCTATCATTGTTATGATTCATGATGAAATCATCAACATTATTTCATAATGAAACGCACTTAATAATGTAATCACCATATCCATAATACAAATTTGAAAATTCAATGCTCTAAATTCAAATCCAAAGTCCAAACAACATATCCACAATACAACTAAACATCAAAAAAAAAATATCAAACAATCTTAAAATCCGAACAACCGCACAAGGTGCCTATCAGGGCCGAACTAGGGGGAGCACTAATTGGGTTTGGACCGAAAACCGACCCGAACCGACCTGAATAAAGAATTCGGTTCGGATTTAAAGCAATTTGGGTCGATTTCGGTTATTAAGAACCCATCATTCGGTTCTCGGTTACGTATTGTGAATTCGGTTTAAAACCGAAAACATATTAAGAATAGTGAATTTCCCATAATACCCTTAACTTAAGCAATACATATAAATGTTAAAAAATCCTAGGTTTTCTTATTCATCTCTCAGCCGTTCATTCTCCTCTCTTCACTCCTTCCAACAGTAGCCAATCTAGGTTTTCTTATTCTTCTCTCCGCCCTTCTCTCTCCTTTCTTCACCCTTCTTCCAACAACAACCAAGAGACTTTCTTCTCCAGATTTGAGAAGAAGAACCCGAACTCCTCTCCGGTTTCTCTTCTCCCAAGTCCCAACAACCGCCTCCCGGCCCTCTCTTCTCCAGGTTCGCTTCTCCCTTCTCCAGATCTGTGAATCCTCAAGCTTCTAAGTGAAAGATATGTAAAAAAAATCACTAGATAATATGCTTTTTATTTATTCTGATCAGATGGCAGCTGCGGATTTGATAAAATGTTATGACAAAAACTCGTTTCACAATTTTTTTTAAAGATTTGCATAATTATTATTATTTTCGGTACAAATGTCATTATGAAAGCATAAATTCTCTTTAGTACAAGTGGAGGCACAGCAAATAAGATTGTGCATGGCATAATAGCCTTCACCGTATACACATAAACCAATTAAACCGATTAAACCGAATAATTATTTCGGTTCGGTTTAAATCGGTTACCTCTCGATTCGGTTTCGGTTCTATTTTTTTCAAATTCGGTTATCTCGGCTATAAAAAAATTTGGTTCAATTGAAACCGATAAACCGAATACTCACCCCTAGGCCTAGCGTCTAGGCGGCCGAACAAGCCAATTTTTAGAACACTGGTCAGGACCAAGAATGGTGGACCGGCTAGTTGAAATCTCCAAAACATCTAAAATGAAAACCTGACTTAGGCTCGTTGTCGAACTTAGGGATTTCGATCAAGTATAGGAAAGCATATAGATTTTGTTATTAGATTACGAAGGGTTCTGGACCATATTGTTCTTTGCTAGTGCCCCTAGAGAGAGGATCTCATCCCTCTTCACCTCTTAGGTGAGTCTTCGGACCTCTTATCCCCCTCTTACTCCGGCAAGCTTGCAATCTGCTTCCACCATCTGTTGACAATTTGTCTCTTTGCTCAATCATTGGGCAAAACCATCAAGTCCTTTTAGGTTAAATCAAAGTTTTAGCAATGAGAACCTTTCTATTGATCTCCACTGTTGTATCTGATTATACACAACATGTATATTCCAACATAGGGAGAAATTTATCTGCTTATACACTATTCGCATTTGGCGATAGACAGGTATCACCAGATGTCTAGTATGGGCCAATACGTAAACTATAGGTTTAACCAGAATGTAAACAGGTTAAACCCGACTTTGCAGTTGTTTAATAATTAATGGTTTTATAACCTCCACAACTTTAGATCTCGACCAGGATACTCATATAACACTTTTCAGCTTCTTTGTTGCAAACAATCTTATTTTCCAAGTTCTCTTTAGGCTAGCATATGTCTGTGACCTTCCATCGACTTCTGGCATCTTCAACATTAACACCTTTGATGATAGCATCTAACTGCTCTAAAGACTTCAACAACTTACACGATTCGTTTCTCCAAAAATACTTTTTTAATTTTAATATTTCAGAGTTCTTCTTTGGACTTTTGAGCCTTCAATGTAATTTGTTTCGGGCCATGGGCCCTTTCTTGAAAGGTACTTTTACATCGCAACATTCTAGGTTTTAGTAAAGTATACATTGTTTAGATATTAAAATGTAGAACAAAGTACGTTCCTTTGAATGTTAACTCAGCTGATTGTTAATAGTTAACTTATTCTTGGAGCAATAATTCTATGTACATGAATAATGTCATATGTCAAACTTAACATTTTTTCTGAACTCCCAATTATCGACTTTATGAAATAGTTGTCATTAATACTTGATCATATTCCTTGTAGTTGTTCAATGTTTTCAATTTATCCATATATAGTTATATTAGTTTTTTTTTTTTGCATGGTCGTCGTAACTAGATCATACATATCCTTAATAGTTTGAATACAACTAGTAGAAACTTATTTCTTTTTCAAAGCCCACCACATTATATTTCCTTAGAAAGTAAACTAGAAGCATTCTCTAAATCAATAAAATCATATGTAAGTCTCTTTTTTCTTCCTAAATAAATAAAACTTATATAATGTTTGTTGTTGACATTTTGCTAGTTATTGAGAGTAGATAAGGGTTAGATGTTAAAATAGAAGTATTCAGAGAAACTGAAATCTAAGGAATTTAAAATTAGAAGAACAAAAACATAGTATATGTATTGTAATTTCAACCAAAAGGAATAAGGAGAAAGTTCATATAGATGGACAAAAGATACCCAATAATAGTTCTCGATATTTAGGATCAATTCGTCATAATGATGGAGAGATTGAGAGGGATGTCATGCATCAAGGTGTGAATTGGGCCGGGAAGCCTAAAACCCGGCCTGGGCCCGATTCGGTCAAACCCGGGCTGGACCATCCCGGGCTCGGTCAATGGGCCGACCCAACCTAGCCCATATAAGCCTCGGATTCAGGCTGGGTTTTAATGCACGGCCTGAAGGTCCTGCCCGGACAGCCCAAAAATTCGGACTGAACCAGATTTTTCATCCCAACCCGTTCAACACGGCCCGGACTAGTCCGATCAGTGACCCGGTCCAGGCTTGGTTGTTAAAACCGATCTCTCCCCTCCCCGGGACCCACATGCCATATATACCAATTTGAGGGGATGGAATAATTTACCAAAATATCCCCTAATATATCCGTTATTTAAAACCAGCGTAGCCAAAGGCGTGCCCCTAGCTCGCCTTCCTAGGCACAGGGACAGCGCCTCATTATAGTCAAGGCGAGGCGCATTTCGTAAGGCGCGCCTAAGGCACGCCTTTTCCTGAGGCGCGGGATGGTTAAGGCACGCCTGAAAAATATTCAGAAAAAAAACTTATATACTATTTTTTTAATGTTTCTTTAATACTTTATTTTGTATGCTATTTTTTCTGTTTTTATTTTCTAATTTCTTATACTGTTTTGTATAATGTTATTTTTATATTCTTTTTTTCTTTCTTTTCTCTGTTTTCTTATATTGTTTTGTATAATGTTACTTTTATACTGTTTTTTTTGTTTTATTCTTTATATTTTCTTATATTGTTTTGTATAATATTATTTTTATACTTTTTTTGTTTATTTTTTTACTGTTTTGTATAATATTTATTTTGTATATTGTTTTTTAATATCATTTCCATCTTTTGATGAAATCAAAGTCCTATTAATTTGAATTATCCTTACAAAGCACTTGAAAAATATATTAAAACTTCAATTCAAAGGGTATATATAGATATATATATTTATTTATTTATTTATTCATTTATTTTTGCATCGCTTGGACGCGGGCCTTAAGTGCGCCTTGCGCCTCGGGAGATATAGACACTTTGCGTCTCGAGTGCGCCTTGCGTCTTTGACTACCTTGTTTAAAACGTTGGGGAGTATTTGGTAAAAGAAAACCTCCCAACAACCATGTTAACATAAAGAGGGATTTTTTTTACCAAAATACCCCAAATAATTTATATCCATTTTGAAAGGTATTTTGGTCAGCTTGCTAAAAATGGCCAAAATATCCCTATAACAGCTATAGTATAGGGGTATTAGGGGTAATTTAGTACCCAATTTTTTTTATAAATACGATATATTTCTTCCAAATTTATCACAACAAATTTTCTTTCCTCTCTTCTAATACTTACAAGCAAGCTAGTGAAATAGCAACTTTCTGACGACTGAAGTGCAAGAGTATAAGAAATTTTCTTTCCTCTCTTCAAATTGATCGACCACAACAAAGTTGTAACAATTCTACATCCGGCTTTGGAGAAAATTAAATTGATGTTTAAGTTTTTATTATTATAAAATTAGTTAATTTAAATATTGAAATTTGATTAGTTAATTTTCTTTCCTCTTTTTATTATTTAGTTTGAGAAATTTTCTTCCCACTCTTTTTATTTTTTTTTTAAATTACATTTTTAAAGTATGGACATGATGATACTTGATCTAACCATCCCTATCAAGGTATTTCAGAACAGTGTTACAATTATTATAAAAAAATTGATGAAAATAACCTTGTTGAAGATTTTGTGCCACCGATATAAATGTCACCTCCAGAAGTTAGAAGTATTAATACTAATATTTCAACTAAGAGAATATCGATTTTATGAGAATTTTCACTAAACTATGTCACCGATAATGAGGAAAAAAAAGTTCTAGATTCGAAAGACCAAAAATCAATACCTAGAGGTGCATAATGCAAGAAATGATAAAAAAAAATATGAAAAAAATGACGACACGAAAACTTTGAAGAGACTACAAAAGTTGTTACGTCAATGACACATTAAATGCTAGACAAACACAGTTAAGCACCAGTCATCAAGGATCGTCAATAGAAACTTTACTTATTTTGCTATTCGTAACAAAACCAAATAAATAAAATATATTATTTGTGATGAACAAACTTTTACATTTAATAAGAGTGAATCATATTACAAGTAGTACTCTAAATCATTGTTTTACTAGATTTCTAGTTCTACTGCTAGAGTAGTAGCTGTTAAAAATTTTGAAAAAGAAAAACAGCTTTGAAAGAAAGTTTTGTAAATATTAGTAAATTTTCTTTAACTTCTGATATATGAACTAGTAAACAAAATTAACCTTTTGTTTGTATCATGGCACATTATTTAGATGCGAAATGGGTTTTAAAAAACAAATTATGTCTAAGGCTGTTAGAATTTCCGCATATTAGATCTACGATCGGTGGAGCTATATTACAAGTTTAACGTGAATGTGATATTCGTAATAAAAAATTACAAATTCTTTTGATAATGCTAGTAATAATACTTCTTAAATTAATATTTTAAGATCTCAGTTTCTGCTAGTAATAGAAGGACGACTTTTTCATATAAGATGTGATTGTCATATTGTTAACTTAATTGCACAAGAATATCTTCAATTCTTTCAAATAAATTTAAAAAATATTAGAACATGTCTAATTAGTTAGAACACTTCTCCAAGTAGGCAACAAGATTTTAAACTTTATGTGCACAATATGGCTTAACATTTAAAAAATGTGTTAAGGATGCACCACATAGATGAAATTCTACCTATTTGATGTTGAAATCTTGTATTAAATATAGAGATGTTATTAGACACTATATTAATGCTAATCCAAATATTGGCATGAAATGCCTCTTTTATATTGCTTGGTTGTGCTTTTAGATCCTAAACTAAAATTAATAGCATATTTATTTTGTTAGACGACTATCATGACAACATGAGCATTGAGATAAGTAGCTTAAAATTAAATTAAAGAATGTTTAGATACTCTAATTAGCAAACTTGTTCTGGGCGCTAGGCGAGGCGAGAGGGTGGTCGCCTCGCTTGGACGTCCGCCCAGGTCACAGCAGCACAAGCAGCAGCACTAAGAGCAGAAGAAGAAGCAGTACCAGAAAAAGAAGAAGAAGAAGAAGTACCAGCAGCAGCAGCAGAAGAAGAAGAAGCAAGAGCAGTACCAGCAACAGCAACAGCAGAAGCAGAAGCAGCAACATCAAATTTTTTTTTTTAACAGCAGCAGCAACAATAGCCTAGACGTCCGCCTTTCCTTCGCCTGGTCGACCCTAGACGCGCCTAGGCGTCCATCTCCAAACACGAAAAATATTTTGCCTGGTCGAGGCGCTCTCCCCTCAATCAATAGGCCGCCTAGGCGCGCCTTGGCGTCGCCTGTAACAACATAGCTAATTAGTTTATATGAAAAAAAAGTTGTATCGAATCGACCCGTTACAATCGTCCGAGGTAGTAGTAGCTCTAGTTTAATGTCTAAGTTATCTCATGCTAAGAGTATACTATAAAGTAATAAACAAAAACAATATTTCCTACCAACACAAGAATTGTCGTATTTAAATTCTTATGATGAAGATGATGATTATGGATCATATTTTTCAATTTTATAAAGGTAAAAAAGTCACAAAAAAACTTATTTATGTACTTTTTCTTCAGCACGTGATCTTCTAATGGCCCTAATGTCCACGATAGCATCGGAATCTTATTTTAGTGTAGGTTAAAGTATGCTAAGCAAGAAGAGAAGCAGGATGTTGCCGAATATTTTAGAAGTCTGCATTTGCGTTCAAGGTAAGGTTCGTGCGAAAAAATATACTCAACGCTTAAGAGATGAAGATGTCGACATTAATGAACTGGACTTCCAGTCTCTTAATATGACGACCCTACTGGCGGAGGAGGAGGAGGAGGAGGAGATGAACAATGAACTGGTCTGAAGACCGAAGACTTGAAGATCAAATTGTAAATAAAATTTGTAGTTTCATTTTTTCAGTTTACCAAAAAAAATGTTATATTAAATTTCTAACTATAATAAAACTAACAAAGTTTTTTGAATTGCATTATTTCTAAAAAATTGTCCTTTTTTGAATTTTTTTTCATTGTCCGTTTTTTAGATTTTTGCCCTGGCCAACCCGGACTGTCCCTGAACCGGTCCGGGCCCAGCCCGGCCAGGCCTGGGGTGGGTTTGAGTTTAGGAATTTCCGGTCTGGGTCGGTCCAGTCCGTCTCCACTTCCGATCAAGTCCGGCTCGACCCAAAACCGGTCAAGCCCGGTCAACACTAGGTCCGGGCCGGCCCGAAGACACCTTGACTCATGCATAGAATAAAACACGATGGTTGAAATGGACGAATGTTTCTGAAGTACTTTGTGATCGCAAGATAGCACTAAAGTTGAAAGAAAATTTCTACAAGACTGCTTTAAGACTACCCATGCTTTATTGATTATAGTGTTAGGCAATTAAGCAACAACATGTCCAAAAAGTAGTTGTAGTTGAAATGAAAATAGTAAGACAGATAAGTGGCAAAACATTAAAGAATACGATAAGAAATGTAAGTATTTATGGAATGTTAGAGGTGACACAAGTTGACAACAAGATAATAAAAAATCATCTTAGGTGGTTTGAACATGTACAACACAGACCAATAAATGCTAATATAAGAAGTGATAATATAGTAGTTCATGGAGCCACTAGGACTAGAAATAAGGCACAACCGAACATAATTTAAAGTATTAAAGAAGGATATGATTTTTGTTTAGAGTTACATAGGGCATGGACATTACCCTCAATAGCCAAATGGAAGAAGAGGATTCAAACAGTCGACAATAAAAAATTGTAATAGTATTTATTGTTGTAGTTCTTGTATGATTATATTAGTTTCCAATCAATTAGTCTATGGGAAAATGTACCTTACAATCCACAATATGATATGACGATCAAATAAATCAATACCCAAAGGTATTTTGAGTCAAGAACCTAGGTGAATAGCACTGTTCTAAAAGGCGATCGCCTAGGCGACGCCTAGACGCTAGGCGGCTGGTGTCCGCCCGATGCCCGCATAGGCGCCCGCCTATGAATGTTATGGGGTTTTATGAACTTTTTATGCAATTTTTATTAGATTTTTTGAATTATTTTTATATTTTTTGAACCGCCTACATCTAGGCGGCCGCCTAGACACCCGTCCCGCCTAGCGCTTTTCACAACCTTGGTGAATAGACTTGTGATAAGTCTTTCTTGTCTATTTATTGTCTCCCATACTGAAGAATCCAACAACCAATTGACTTGTCATATAGAATAGTCGAATACTTCAACTAAGAAGTCAATTATATCAAGCCAATCAAGTTTTTTGCTATAACATGTGTAATTACAGTTAGGGTTTTAGTTGATGACAATCATTATGAAATTAAAGTTATTTTCATCTCTTCAGCTTTCTCCTACTCCTTCCTCCTTCCTCCTTTTTCTCCTTTTTCTTCTTATGGCATGGTAGCAAAGCCATCGACCATATAGATTCTAAACCAAATTGATCATACTTTGGTGAGTCCTACGCATTTATTTTCTCCTTCACCAAGTTACTATCGTAACACCCCGCTCCGCGCGATGGCATTGTACTAGCTTGTTGGCTTGAATGGCCTAGTTGGACTTAGATTCATATGGATGAATCATTTCAGGAATCTATATGATCGGGACGAAAAGACAATTTGTCAAATGGTGAGTGGTTTTGATCCTGCTTTCCTTTATCTTCACTCCTTAATAAAAGAAATAGTATTGTTTCTCTTACTATGTCCCTATGATAGTTAATGCCAATCAAGAAAAGAATTAAGATAAAGAAATCACTTGAAATGTTTTAATTTTGTTACAATGGAAATGCTAGAACCGTAATTTGAAAATAAGATCGATATAATTATCACATTATTAGTAAAGCACGAAAAATGGAATAGTTGTTTATATAATGTATGCTTACAGTAAAACTTTACTCTGAGTCTGGATGATGGCAGTAAGACAAATTTATAATTTGGGACCGTTGGGTTGCCAGTAATATTTGAGATCGTTGAGTCGCCAATTACGTTAACCCTGGAACAGAGAGAGTTTAC
The DNA here is from genome assembly GCA_036927795.1 of Iris macrosiphon. Taxonomy (NCBI): domain Eukaryota; kingdom Viridiplantae; phylum Streptophyta; class Magnoliopsida; order Asparagales; family Iridaceae; genus Iris; species Iris macrosiphon. Next base: position 18,559,624 of record JAYESA010000016.1, read on the forward strand.
GAGATGTGGCTCGAGGAATATGAAATAAAGAATAAGAATGTGTTGCATCGATTATTTCAAGTTTCTATTATCATGCATGTTATATTTTATAGGTAAATTATATATGCATGCATGGTCATAAACAACTTGTGCACAAGGTTTAGTTCCTCGAACGATATCCGTGGCTATGGAACCGATTCGACCTAGGAGAAACAGGGATAATTGGTGCTGGCGTACAAGTACAAGGATTACGGAACCTTCAGTGGGGCTCGCTACTTGCACTGAAAGAATCGTCGTTTTACCATGAGTAGTCCAGACTAGTGTGTGTACCAGTGACCGTCATATAGTTAGGTTACATGCTAATGACAACTGTTTTGCAGGTCTAACCAGTTGATACAATGATAGACTTGTGACACTTATATGGCAAACTCTAATATTGTTTTGCAGCGACGAAAAAATATAAAAGTATATTTGGTATGCTAATCCTTATTTTGCAGAGGGATAGTCGCATTGGGTAAGAGTCATTGTGTCAGTGACATTTATGCTTCATGTTTATTTATAAAATTTGTTAACCGACCCTAAAAAAAAAGTAGAAAGATCACATAATAATTTTACATGTTCGTACATGATTACTGTGCTGATTTATGTGAGTCAGGATTTAGTGAGTCGAACTGATACCGCTCACCAGTGCATTCCCCAATGTGTTGGCCCTCGTCCCTACATGTGCGGAAAATCACTTGGACAATTTGAGGGTTTCGGAACTTTTGGACAAGTTGAAGCTTTCCTTCGAGGATGTTATCTATTGTTATAAAAGATATAATGTATGGTACATTGTTCATCGTATTAGTTTTATAATTGTAAGCCAAGTGGACATATTTCAGTTAGCCATAAAGGGCCTTTGTATTTCGCTGCAAATTATCAATATCAATAAAGAAAATCGCTTTCATATTCCTATTGTCTATCTATCTTCTGCTTATTTTTGCAGCAACGATCTTATTTCTGAGATGCTTTATCGACCGTGTATGTTCATGCCTTGTACAAATCAAGGTAGTCAAAGGCGCAAGGCGCACACGAGGCGCAAAAGGTCTATATCGTCCGAGACGCAAGGCGCGGTTAAGGCGTGCACCCGAGCTAAGCAAGGCGCAAATATAAAATTAATAAAAATATATACATATAAATAAATTAGTAATAAAAAATAAAATAAAATAACATATTAAAACCAAAAAAATACATTAAAACATAACCAAGTGAACTTGCATAGCAACAGTAGCAGTCAACAGAACTAACAAGAGTTTGCATTATTCCTACCATACTTTTAGTAAATTTTAGTTTTTCCGGTTTAACTGTAACCAACTACTTGTATGAGGTAAGGATTATCTCTATGCCTCAAAGTTTATTATATAAATTTTAAAAAAAAATATAAGGCGAGCCTAGGCGTGCCTTTCCTTGGTTGCCCCTTGCAGAAATGCGCGTCTTGGGTATGCATGAAGAAAGGCACATTGCCTAGTGAGATGCGAGGTGCACTTGCTGCATCTTTCTGCGAGGCACGCCTTAGGCACGTCTGAAGCGTGCCTTTAACTACCATGGTACAAATGCAATTTAGACTTGGTGACTTTGGTTCTACAGAAGCGGAGCGTGACAATTATTACTTTAAGTTCTCTTTACGGTCAATTGTTTTCTTTGTTTCCTCTAGGGTTTCTTATAGTATCCCTTCCTTTATTACGAACACTTCTTTGTTTTTCTACTTGCCATTGTTTTCTTTCTCATCTAGTCCAACATATTATGTTATGAATCTTCTAGCGCCATCTTATTAAGTTTCTTTGTTTTCCAATCGATGGGTTATAATCCAAGGTGTTGATGTCTTTTCTCTTGAATTTTATTACCCTTTCCATGGAATCCAAAATACACAAGGGCCCCTCTATCTTACAGTTTGTTGGAACTTATTTCCTGTTAGGATTTCAAACACTGCATTTCGTTTTCATCCATTTCCTAATGGGTTTTGGTCATTTGATGTGTTTGACTATTTCAAGCTTTGGTAGTTATGTTTTTCTTGACCCACTCCCCATCAATATTAAATTATTGATTCTGTTATTCATTTTTACGGTGGGTTCACGATTGTTGTCTCTTTTTCAGTGGTATCTCTTCATTTATTTATGAATCATCGGATGTACAAAAGTATGTTTCTTCATGGATTTTAATATTTGCATTTTAAGGTTTGTGTCTTTGCGAATTCATGATCTTTCATTTGTTTACATTGTCTTCTTCATTGGAAATTATACCCAACTGCTTCTCTTATGCTTGACTGCAGTCCTTGGGGAGTTCAAGTTTGTAATTAGGCCAATTCCCATTTAGGCATATCCATCTGAGAAGCAACAAATTCCAGTTGAACCTTTTTAGCTAGGAGAGCAGGAGTTATTGTTGATGTTCTTCTTCAGCGACAAGTTTGTGGTTTTCTACTGTGATATTTCTTAGTCAAAAAGTTTTCGTTTGCTGTTTGAAGCGGTAAAAGGATGTTTGTGGTATCCATATAAGTTTGGATAAGTCTGAATCAGTTTTTTCGTGTTTGTGATTCAGTTTATTTTTATTTTTTCTCTGTTTATATACCAGAAGAAGTTTTTTGAGTTACTATAAATCAAGTAAGGGGCTCTGGGAATTTACAGCTGTAGATTATCAGCAATAGTATCTGGTATGAGTCGGTTGCAGTTTCATGTCTTGGCTGTTTTATATAACAAGCTGGGTTACATGTTAACCATGTTTAACCACACATCTAAAATTGTTAAGGATAAGAGTACAAATGACAAACAAACAGTCAAGACTTCATATGCTTAATGACAAAGCCTTAAGTTTGTTCAAACTTTCAGTGAAATATGCACACACAAAAAAGTACCTTGACATGAGGCTCCAAAGTCGACCTATTCCCCCATCATCCCGCAATTCACTCATGAAACCTTAAGACAACATTAAAAAAAACATTGAAGAAAGATATTATACATATGATGAGAGAATCAAAATTTATAAGCACCCAGTGCCTTGAAAGTTTATCTGGGCTAAGAAATGCACCAGGTATCACATACTGAAAGGCATTAATCAAATGAAACAGAAGGCTTTCGTATAAAACAGTCTCAGTTATGGAGCCAAGGAGAAAAAGATGCAAAAAAAGTTTGAAATATTAACCACAAACCTGGATCTTTAGGATCAACTTTCCCAAGTTGGTAACAGCCAATTGACCCATCCAGCCGTCCAGTTAAAAGGCAACCTGATGTTGCTGCTGCAGCTGTTATCTTTGCTATTTGTGCAGGAGTTCGCATACTAAATTCTATAACATCATTTGTGGGGAACACAGAACCAGATAAATAAGAAAACCGTCTACGCAAATTAATAAGATAAGCAGTTCCTGTAACCGTCAACACATAGAGCATGCATGCTTCTCCGGCTGCACTCTGAACCTGCAAAAACATGTACACCTCAGGACACAATATATTGAAGAAGATATACTTAGAAGTATTAGGGATCTGTGGATGGGAGTTCTGGAGCAGTTACTACACTAACCTCATTTCTGCACAAGAAAGCAAATGGACTGAGATCATCCTGAAAGACAAGATGAAGTCCATTCTCGGGAAGTTCTTTTGAAGCAGAGACTTCAAATAACTCAAGAACATTAGGGCGATTCAAGTGAATTCTCCTGGAAGGAAGTATCAAAAGGATGGGGGGGAAATCAGAAGGTAGATGGAAATATCTATGCATAATATGTACAAAGGAAACGGATGCAGCCTCGGCAACTTCTCGGACTAACTTATGATCTAACTCAATCAACCAAGAATATTCACAAGGATAAACAATAACAAAGCCAAGGAGTAAAGAAAGTGGAAAAAAATTTGTCTTACAATACCAGCATAACATCCGTATGACAAGCTCACTCAGTCGACATCTTAAATGTAACATCTTTCTACCATTCTTTTTTTGTGAAGTAATTGTATGTCTCTTTTTTTAAAGCATTGTGGAATTATTTATACAAAGGATTGTCAATCCTTTTCATTCTTTGGCTTAACGTGTCATAAAGATGAATGTAATTTCCTATAGCAAATTGTATCACCTTATCTCTTTGTCTAGACACTGTACAGTTTAGGAGAATTTGGAGGGTACTCTTTGGTTTGCGTGAGCTTAAACTGCAAATCCAAAAGGTAAGTCTACTTACCCACCAATTTGCCACCTAGATTTTGTGGCATGACCCCCTCATTCTTATAGTTACTTTGTCTTGGAAATCGGCGCCCAACATAAAAGGTTGATGTCAGGTGACTCAGTTCGACAACTTATAATAAAAACTCTGTCAATGACTCAACCTTTATGGAGCTCCATTAGTGTTCTAAAATCCGTTGTGCGGGTTCGGTGCGGATGAGGGACATCTAGTGCCTAGGCCGCATAAGCGCCGAAAAGGTATTAGGCAGTTTTTTTTCTCATCTGATACTCCCTTGTAACAGCTTATAAAGCGTTTTTAAACTAACTTGGATTCTATTTATTATTTCTCTCACTTCTAAACGTCTCTTGTTCTCTATTACAGGGTTCAAACACTTCTACAAGACAGAAACAATGAAAACATTTGATCAAACTAACATTTTGTATGAACAATAAGACGGGTTCATTGTATTTTTTACCTTTGTATGAACAATAAGACATCCAAAATATATCCATGATCCATCAAACATATCCAAAACATAACATGAAAAACATAAAAAGTATCCTAACTCCTAAGAATCAAACTCTTACTCTCCATAGTCTTCTAACACGAGACGCACAAGACGCATGGTTTACTTGGATGACTATCAACAGGAATATATACGAGACTAAGATTTATCAGGCGATGCTAGGTATCGTGCAAAAATTCTAAGGAACGACCTGGTGAGTATGTTAGCGATTGATGCGAACCCGATTGAGGATTTGATTGGTTGACTCGATTCCTGAGTGATGTATGGTTCATTTTGGGAATGTTCAAGCGAATTCATAGGTCTCGTGCGATAGTTGGTTTGAACGTATTAAGAATGTCTTGAATAAGTGATAAGGCTTATATCGAATAGAGATTTAAGAAAATGAAAATCGATATCTTAGTTAGGAAAACTTGGAGGATCGTGCGAGCAATTTCAAATTGAAACAAACGGATTAAACTTGAATAGAATATCGCTCGAATAGAAGTTAGCCCGAGAATGAATATTGTGGTTCAATGAAAGAGGTAAGCGATAACGGATTTGACCTGGAGTTTGGAAGAACGATCTTGAATCTAGTTCGAAAAGATAACCTTCGAAATCAGTCCCGACCGAGAACGATTATCCTGCGGGAGCGCCAGTGTAGTGATTTCACGTACGGCGGGGATGATCCAACTCACGGGAACATGTTCGGTGATTATTCCAAACGAACTCGATGAATGAAACGTGTCAAAAGTGGATAGACTTTGGCTTGAGAATTTGAACTTAGTTGGTTGAGGAATGTCAGAAGTAGACTATGGATTTATCAAACGGTAACATTGAAGTCGGATGATTTTGCTAGACGAATTATAATCACTGCACGACTTGATGGATTTTATATATAACTTGGATGGAGCAAAGTGAAATGATAAGCCATAAGGTGTCTCGATTGTGTCGAAGATAACCATAATGTTCGACGTTCTTGTCTTGTCTTGTGCGAGCGTAACTCTATGCTCGTATATCCGTCACGCCCGGATTATGACGATTATCCAGCGGGAGCGTTGGCGTGGTAATCTCACGTCCAATGAGGATGATCGAACTTGCGGGAGACCGGAACGTGACAATTGAAGGATCGTCTTGACTTGTGGTTCGACACGATAAGACGAATTTAGGAATGCAAGTGATTCGGAAGTATTTCAAGGATAAGTTAGCCTATAACCTGGAGTAAGTCATGCTTGATGGTTTCGTGAACGGATACTTAAATCTTGTTGGACGACTTGGAGTTATAATCAAAGGTTTAGAACTGAATAATGGCTTGGTGGTCTAGACTTAGAATGGATATATGATCCTATCAAAACATGCTTGAGGAGATAGACTATGCGAATTGCTAGGCTTGTCCTGCAACTTGGATATATCATAGATTGTCGAACGAACTCGAACCCTGTACAAACGAACGTGTTAATGTGAGTAGGATAATATGTGCTCGATGTTTAAGAATCTGAGTGAAACGAGCTTGGGTAGAATATCCCGTGCAAACGAACAATGGTTTGACCTTAAGAATTGGGGCGAGCATCGTGCGACGAATTGCACGATGAATCGTGTGCTTGAACTTGTACCTATAACCTTGTGAGCTGACCTAGTAATTAGGCAGACGGCCCTGTGCTGAGTGAAAGAACTTGTGTAACCGACTTTAGAACATTGCTTGAACAAGCTATAGAACTGGGGCAGCAAGACTTATGGTTAGACTTGGAACGGTAAACGTGTATTGTGTTTGACCCGAACGGAATGAAACGATAGGACATGGACGCTAGTCAGTTGATCGGATAGATCGTGCTTACTGTAGTACAAAGATTGATTTGAGTCAGATTGGAATGACTTGGATTTTATTGACCCTGTTGGAGATATCATTGTAATTCATAAGACGAGAACCCCTTTAGATTTTCGCAAGTAGCTTGTCCGATTTCACTATCGCTAAGTTTGGTTGAATGCATATGTTTAAGGGACGCCTAGAACGTGTGCACGAACCAAGACCCAGTGATATGTTGAACTCGAGTGCAAAGATTTCACTATAGCTAAGTTGGTTGACATGCATATGTTTGAAGGACGCTTTGAATATGTGCACGATCCAGACTCGCGATATGCTGATCTCGAATGCTAGTGCAAGTGAATATGTTATATTCGCATGAACGAGTATAATGAGTTGGATAAGTTTGCCTCAGCCTTAGATCATCATTCAAGATGGATTGTAACATACCCCGCGTTATGATATATATTCCGCGCTAAGGCGCAATAGAGAACGAGTCACAGCTTGGATTGAATGATAATTATTCAATAAGACTACACGCGACACAGTATAAGAAACGAGTACAAAATTGTGTTCGAACGGATCTAGTGGTACCGATTGCTATACTTGAGATAGATTCGATAATGCGATAGAACGGCTTGCGCTCAGGAAGTTTCGAGGACGAGACTTTTTCTGAGTGGTGTATAATGTGACGAGTCGTTTCGTTCAAGCGGACAGCCGATTCAAACGACGGAAGTGCAACGACCCGACCCGCTTTGCTCAGCGAGAATACTCGTTTGAGGCAAAGGATTTCCAGACTTGGCCCTTTAGGAGTTCAGACTTAGACTTTCAAAAGCTCGCTCGGAGTATCGCTCGACCGAGACGAATCATCGCTAAGGTGGATGGCTACGATGAGCTTATCTTTGCTTAGCCAGCACACTTAAAATATGGACGACATATGCTAGTCGCTAGGTGAATCACCCCTGCATGCTAATAAGAATACAACACACCTAGCTAAGGGAATAATCCCAACTTGTATTGCTTGTGTTAGAACATGAAAATAAAATTTGGCTTATAACTTGGACCCTCGTGTCACGCCCCGAGGCGTCCCCCGAGTCGTGACCGCCGTGCGGGCCTGGAGTTGCGCCCGCACAAGGCTTTAATGATTTGCATAGCAAGCACATACTCAGAGTACGCAGATAAATTGAAACACAGATTTGAAACATGGAAAAGTTCTCTTTATTGATAATGAACATCTATTACAAACTCTTGAACGAGTAAGCTAATATGCCGAACGGCTTACAAAAGGGTTGACTCAAAATGAGATAGCAGTCCTGTACATTACATCCTTTTATAACTCAAAACGATATAGACCTCCAGGCTGGAGGGTCGCTTTGCCACGGAGCTGCATTTGTGTATGAAGAGTTGCAGGCTCCTGACTCCAAAATGCTTCGGGGGCGCGGTGAAGATGCGCCAACAGTTGGACTGGATCGGGTAGACGACTTCGGCTCCTCGCTCGGTTCGCCTTGATGCGGAGAACCTGTTTCAACGAGGGTCAGCATATCGAAACATGCTGGTGAAGGCGAGCTAGCCTGACTATACCAATCAACACGTTGTTTTGATGAAGCATGCATATTTGTGGGTTTCTATCTTGCCTTAGTTCATTTACAGTTAAGCAGCATATTGAATTTACTGAAATGAACGTGCCACCGTTAGGTGGATTTTACCTGACCGTCTGAATTACCTGCACAATACTTACCATGCCTTCCCTGCCACGAAGACACAAGTTAGTATGCAACAGGTTTAAATATACAGTGGATCACTGGCTAGGATGCCACAATGGACCGTTTAGTCTTGAACGAGGATGGAATGCAGCGAAGATTCAGTAGTGGCTGCAATCCATCCCGTTCAGATGCAGTAGACTACAGTGAGTTCCGTCCGGATCGGATCGGTGCCAGTGCCCCAGCGACCGTCCGCAGGAACCAGTGACCTTGTACACAAGTTGTCCGTGATCGAATCGGTATTGTTTCATTAAGCTAACAGTTCATGCAGTTGAGGCAATGCCAGTTCAGGACAAGCAGTATTATGATTCAGTTGCATAGCCTCTTGATTCAGTATATTTCATAGCATAATTTAAAGAAGAACAAACATTCTAACTTGTATTTATGCATATGATAAATGTCCCGAGCGAACAAGCATGCAGTTAAGTAACCGTTCACAGTTTGATTGACAAGCAGTATTAACCAAGTCTATTCTCTTTTATCTTGGTTTCTTTTATTATTACTTGGTATCGTTTGATCGGGGCAAAGGAGTGAAGCTGAAAGCAGGGCTAGCTAATCGGGTTGGTAGCCACTCACTTAGATTTTGGAAAGAAGAAGGAAAGAGGCGCTTCACGACTCCGCTCGCAAGCCGCCTACCGCTCGTTCACCTGCACACGAACAGCTCGATTAATACTTCTTCCTCTCTTTCCATTCTCGGAATAGAAGTGCAAGTCAATGAACGAAAACAATGAAAACCATCAAAACCGTTCAAGGAAAACAAGCAAATCCCAAAACCAACTCAAAGCACGAAAGCAACAAGCGACATCGAAAACCGAGGCAATAAAAGATAGCAGCGGAGAGGTCCCTCCTGACTCTGCCGCTAAGCCGATCCCGGGGGCGCAGTCCACTGAATATGGGAATCGATTCCGAAGAAACAAATCCATAACGAGGACGAGTTCTTAATTCAATCTATCCCGATCGAACGATACCGTCTTTGTGTTTCTTAGCCGCGCTCTCCGCATCGGGAGAACGGGGCGCTACATTCTACCCAACTAATTGGAAGTTTCGTCCCGAAACTTAGGGTAGAACTTACCGTTAGGGATTATTAAGGCGGCTCAGTGGGCAGGCAGGAACGGTATGATCAGGATTACCGCAAATGAGGCATTGCCCAAGTTTCTTGCGGCACTTTTCAACTGTGTGCCCTGGTTTCTTACAATATGCACACGGTTGCCCTGGGTTACCTCTCCGTGGACCGCCGTGGTTAGGGCGCTTTGTAGCGGTATTTCCTCCATTGTTGCCTTGGCGTTTGTGATTGTAGGTATGCACAGCGCCAGTGGAAACGTGAGGATACTGCGGTTCGAGGGATAGGGCGTGATTCATGACTTCACGCATTGTTCCGTACTGATTATTGACTACGTGCGAATGGATGGCAGGGCGTAGTCCACCTTCAAACCTTCTGGCTCGACTCGCTGCATCAGGTAAATAGGCCCTAGCGAATTTGGAGAGTCGGTTGAATTCGGCGGAATACTCTTTAACTGTCATCCTGCCTTGCCTCAGTTGCACGAAGTCATTTTCCATTTGACGTTGTACTGGAGGCGGTATATACTCCTCTTCAAACGCGGCACGAAAGGTCGTCCACGAGATCGCCTCCTCTCCGTGATCAAATTGGAGAGATCGTCGATGCACGTCCCACCAATCGTGTGCGTTGAGGCGGAGCTGCAGTTGCGCGCAGGCGACGCGCTTATCTTCGGGGACCTCTAGCAGAGTGAAGTGGTCTTCAATCTCGGCTAGCCAATCTAGAGCTACCACTGGGTCCTCAGTCCCGTTGAATGGGGTGTTGCAGACTTTCTTGAAGTGTCCCAAGTTGAAGGCAATCACGTCCCTCGCTCTTGGAATTTGCGGTGTCTCTACTTCAAGCACGGACTGCTCCACCGGAGTCGTTGTTGTTGCGGCGGAATGGTTGGCAGCCAAAGTCTGAACGATTTGTTGCAGGGTATCTACCTGCTTCTGTTGGACTGAGAATCGGTTCTCTAGATTACTCTCGAACCTGGCTTGGCGAGCATCGTCTCTTTGTCGTTGCTCTTCTAGCATTTTCATTACCCGCTCTAGCGGGTCGACTTGAGACATGCCTCGCTGGCTCCGAGAGCTTCCCGAATTGCCCGAACTGCTCTCTTGTGTTTCGATCGGTGGTTGCGCTGCAGATTGCGCTGGATCCATTCCTTCAAAAGAAGGTAAATTACATTAGGATCATAATGTATTATGGACTTATTGCATGAACGTATCTCATTTTGGCCTAGCGAGTTCAAGAGTTCGCACAGGAATTTGATCGTTAAAGGAACTTTTCCAGCACGAAGTCTAAGGAACTTTGAATCTGTGCTCTGATACCACTATGTCACGCCCCGAGGCGTCCCCCGAGTCGTGACCGCCGTGCGGACCTGGAGTTGCGCCCGCACAAGGCTTTAATGATTTGCATAGCAAGCACATACTCAGAGTACGCAGATAAATTGAAACACAGATTTGAAACATGGAAAAGTTCTCTTTATTGATAATGAACATCTATTACAAACTCTTGAACGAGTCAGCTAATATGCCGAATGGCTTACAAAAGGGTTGACTCAAAATGAGATAGCAGTCCTGTACATTACATCCTTTTATAACTCAAAACGATATAGACCTCCAGGCTGGAGGGTCGCTTTGCCACGGAGCTGCATTTGTGTATGAAGAGTTGCAGGCTCCTGACTCCAAAATGCTTCGGGGGCGCGGTGAAGATGCGCCAACAGTTGGACTGGATCGGGTAGACGACTTCGGCTCCTCGCTCGGTTCGCCTTGATGCGGAGAACCTGTTTCAACGAGGGTCAGCATATCGAAACATGCTGGTGAAGGCGAGCTAGCCTGACTATACCAATCAACACGTTGTTTTGATGAAGCATGCATATTTGTGGGTTTCTATCTTGCCTTAGTTCATTTACAGTTAAGCAGCATATTGAATTTACTGAAATGAACGTGCCACCGTTAGGTGGATTTTACCTGACCGTCTGAATTACCTGCACAATACTTACCATGCCTTCCCTGCCACGAAGACCCAAGTTAGTATGCAACAGGTTTAAATATACAGTGGATCACTGGCTAGGATGCCACAATGGACCGTTTAGTCTTGAACGAGGATGGAATGCAGCGAAGATTCAGTAGTGGCTGCAATCCATCCCGTTCAGATGCAGTAGACTACAGTGAGTTCCGTCCGGATCGGATCGGTGCCAGTGCCCCAGCGACCGTCCGCAGGAACCAGTGACCTTGTGCACAAGTTGTCCGTGATCGAATCGGTATTGTTTCATTAAGCTAACAGTTCATGCAGTTGAGGCAATGCCAGTTCAGGACAAGCAGTATTATGATTCAGTTGCATAGCCTCTTGATTCAGTATATTTCATAGCATAATTTAAAGAAGAACAAACATTCTAACTTGTATTTATGCATATGATAAATGTCCCGAGCGAACAAGCATGCAGTTAAGTAACCGTTCACAGTTTGATTGACAAGCAGTATTAACCAAGTCTATTCTCTTTTATCTTGGTTTCTTTTATTATTACTTGGTATCGTTTGATCGGGGCAAAGGAGTGAAGCTGAAAGCAGGGCTAGCTAATCGGGTTGGTAGCCACTCACTTAGATTTTGGAAAGAAGAAGGAAAGAGGCGCTTCACGACTCCGCTCGCAAGCCGCCTACTGCTCGTTCACCTGCACACGAACAGCTCGATTAATACTTCTTCCTCTCTTTCCATTCTCGGAATAGAAGTGCAAGTCAATGAACGAAAACAATGAAAACCATCGAAACCGTTCAAGGAAAACAAGCAAATCCCAAAACCAACTCAAAGCACGAAAGCAACAAGCGACATCGAAAACCGAGGCAATAAAAGATAGCAGCGGAGAGGTCCCTCCTGACTCTGCCGCTAAGCCGATCCCGGGGGCGCAGTTCACTGAATATGGGAATCGATTCCGAAGAAACAAATCCATAACGAGGACGAGTTCTTAATTCAATCTATCCCGATCGAACGATACCGTCTTTGTGTTTCTTAGCCGCGCTCTCCGCATCGGGAGAACGGGGCGCTACACCTCGCATGCTACCTTTGCTTTGTGCAAGTAGACTCCGCTATGCCTCGAGTAGATCATTATATACTCTTCGTAGTGCACTGCTTCACTTGTTTACACTGCACGTCAATAGATTATGTCGCTCGATAATGTCCATGTACGGTTGCACTCCTCGCACTACCCCTTAGACCGTACCAACGTAAATGCTTATGTTCACACAAATGAAATGCTTGCCTGCTTATATGCTAACTTGTACTCATTGCCTCGATTAAATGCTTGTCACTTATATGCATGCCATAATTCATCGCACTTCACTATCTGTGATTCACTCAGTTGAGGCAGGAAGACTATTAAGATGGTCGTTCTAAGCCAAGTATAGAACATTGGAAGTATTCGGGACCGTTAGGTCGCCAAAACATTTCCCGAACTAGGGGACTGCATGTGGTGCCCCGTTCCCCCTATTCGGGGAGCGCGGCTAAGAAATACAAGTCGGTATCGTTCGATCGGGATAGATTGAATGAAGAACCCATCCTCGTTATGGATTTGCTTCTTCGGAATCGATTCTCATATTCAGTGGATCGTGCCCCGAGGATCGACTTAGCGGAAGAGTCAAGAGGGACAGCTCCGCTGTAAATTTTCTTGCATAGTTTTCGTTGTCGCTTTGTTGCTTTCGTGCTTGAGTTGGTTTTCGGATTTGTTGTGTTTTCTTGAACGGTTTCGATGGATTTCATTGTTTTCGTTCGTTGAACTGCACTTCAATTTCCAAAATTGGAAAGAGTGGAAGAGGTAATGATCAGCTGTTCGTGGCAATACAGGTGAACGAGCAGTAGGCGACGTGCGAGCGGAGTCTTAAAGCACATCTTTCCTTTCCTTCTCCAACCAACTTGTGAGTGGCTTATATTCGATTCAGTTGACCCTTCTTCCAATTCTTCACATTTAAAAATCTTGCATTCTTGCTTGCCCCGATCAAACGATACCCAAAATAACTAAAAGATACCCAAAATAACTAAAAGATGTCAAGATAAAAAGGAATAGACTTGGACTACTTTACGCTTGCCAATCAACTGTGAACGATTACCTTATTGCATGCTAGTTCGTTTAGAATGTTCTGCCTATGCTTCAATTTTAGTTAGAATGTATATATTTCTTCTATAAATTGTGCTATGTATAAAACTCATCATGCCATGCAATAAACTGAACAGGAAGACTATGCAAAAATAGATCTTGACGCGTCACTTGTCCTATGTCTGAAATTGTCCTGAATTGCCTGATTGATAACTTAGTAGACTACGCTGATCACGGACAACTTGTGCACAAGGTCTTAGTTCCTGCGGACGGTCGCTGGGGCACTGGCACCGATCCGATCCGATCCGGATGGAACATCATGTTTAGTCGCCTGCTTCGGGCAGGAATGGATGCATCATCCCATCTCCCTTGTGTTGCACATCATTATTGTCCAGGGCAGGATGGCGTGTAGCAATACCTGTGCCTCCGCCATCTTCGCCCCGAGACTATATCGTCATTTATGGCATATGCCAGTGATCTCCTCGTATATTTAAACATGTGCAAGCTAACTTGTGTCTTCGTGGCAGGGAAGGACATGGTAAATATTGTGCAGATGGTTCAGACGGGCAGGTAAAAGTCACCGAACGGTGGCAAGTTCATTTCAGTAAATTTCTATATCATTGCTTGCTTGTAAAATAAAATAAGACAAGATAGAAAGACCACAAATAATATGCATGCTTCATATAAACAAAGTGTTGATTGGTATAGTTGGGTTAGCTCGCCTTCACCAGTACATTTCGATGTACTAACCCTCGTTGAAACAGGTTCCCCGCACCAAGGAGATCCTGCGAGGAGCTGAAGTCACTTCCCAATTCAGTCCAGCTGTCGGCACGCCCTGATCGTGCCTTACTTGAAGCATTTTGAAACCAGGAGCTAGCAACCTAAACTCAATGCAGCTCCGTGGGAAAGCCATTGTTCAGCCTGGAGGTCTTTACATTTTGAAGTTTTAGTAAATGATGTAATGTACAGGACGATTATCTCATTTTGTGCCCACTTTTTTAAGCCCGTGCGGCAACCTTCTGACTCGTTCAAGAGTTTGTAAATAGATGTTCACTATCAATAAAAGAGAAATTTTTCATGTTTCAATTATCTGCGTACTCTGAATATGTGCTCATTATGCAAAATACCTTAGCCTTGTGTGATGAGCAACCTAGGTACGCACGGCGTCACGTCCGGGAGACGACTATCGATTCCACGGAATCGGGACATGACATATTGGTATCAGAGCACATTTTCTAGTTCCTTTGACCTTCATATCGGAAAAGTTCCTTTAACGACCTATTCCCTATGCGAACTCTTGAACTCGTTAGGCCAAAATGAGATACGTTCATACAATGAGTCCATAAAATATTATGATCCTGATGTAATTTACCTTCTTTTGAAGGAATGGCACAAGCACAAGCATCATCGCTATCGTCGGGTGAGACCCAAGCACAAGAAAGCAGTTCTAGCACTTCGGAAAGTTCTCGAAGCCAGTGAGCCATGTCCCGTGTCAATCCCATTCAGCAGATGATGCGGATGTTGGAGGCTAGCCAACAGAGGGATGAGGCTCGTTATGAATAGGCTGAGAAGCAAGCAGAAAAGAGGCAGAGCAAGTTCGAAGACAATTTAGAAGCCCGATTTTCAGCCCAACAGAAGCAAGTAGATACCCTGCAACAGATCGTGCAGACCTTGGCCTCCAACCAGTCCGCAGCAATAGCAGCGACACCGGTGGAGCAACCCGCGCTTGAAGTCGAAATGTCTCAAACTCCAAGGAAGAAGGAAGTGACTGCCTTCGACTTTGCCGACTTCAAGAAGGTCTGCAACACGCCGTTTAAGTGGACTGAGGACCCAATCGTGACTCTGGATTGGTTGACATAACTTGAGGATCACTTCAAACTTCTAGAGGTACCCGAGCAGAAGTGTGTCGCGTGTGCCCAACTACAGCTTCGCTTGAACGCGCACGATTGGTGGAACGCGCATCGAAGATCTCTTCCAGTTGACGATGAAGAAGAGACGATCGCATGGACTACCTTCCGTGGCGCATTTGAAGAGGAGTTCATACCCCCACCCGTACGTCGTCAGAAAGAGAACGAGTTCGTGCAACTGCGGCAAGGCAGCATGACAGTAAAGCAGTATTCCGCCGAATTCAACCGGCTCGCCAAATTTGCAAGCTCCTCTTTACCTGTTGCGGCGAGTCGTGCCAGAAGATTTGAAGGAGGCCTGCGACCTGTCATCCATGCGCACGTGGTCGTTCCCCAATACCAGACGATGCGGGAAGTTCTCAACCATGCCCTTTCCCTCGAACCGCAGTATCCTCCAGTTGCTGCCGGCACTGTGCATACTTCCAATCACAAACGCAATATCAACGAGAAAGGAAACAACGCTGCAAAGCGTCAAAATAACGGCGGTCATCCGAGAGGGAATCTAGGGCCACGTACTTTTTGTAGGAGGACCGGGCACACTGATAAAGACTGTCGCCGAAAGCTTGGGACATGCCTCCGTTGTGGTGATCCAACCCATCAGGTTGATGTCTGTCCGCTCCCTGATCGCCGCCCTCAGCATCCAAATCCTGCCCCTGCACCCCAAGCCAATCGAGCCGCGCCTCAGCAAGAGCGTCGCCAAGCTCAAGGTCGGGTGTACATTATGACACGAGAAGAACCTCTGGCCTCGGACACAGTTGTGTCAGATATATTGCTTTTTAATAACATACCTGCACGTATGCTATTTGATTCTGGTGCAACGCATAGCTTTATATCCATGAATTTTGTCGTGGAAAACAATATAAAAATGACACAATTGCATCTAGACCTTAGTGTTAGCACCAAGGTTCAAAGTATCGGTATCGGAATCGGTATCGGACCATTCCTATGAGTATCGGGATCGGCGGTATCGGTAGTATCGGCGATTTCGGATCGAAGTATCGGATTTTTTGGTATCGGAAAGCAAACAACTATTAGTAAATTATTAACATTTTAGAGAATATATTTTATACATTTATGCATAATTTAAAGTATTTTCAGTATTGTTTCTTAGTATTTTGATATTAAATGAAATAGTAGTCATCCTTGTCGATTGATTTATATGTGATAGATAAGTTTTTCTCTTTTATATGTTTTTACAACCTTACTATGCTTTTACATTCTTTCTAATTGGTCTTTTTAATTCAAATTTTTTTGCCGAATTGACTGGAAAAGAGACCTCTAATGTCGGTATCGGTCCGTATCGGGTATCGGTCGGTATCGGATCGGGACATGCCAAACTGTATCGGTATCGGCCGTATCGTATCGGTATCGGCCGATACTTTAAACTATGGTTAGCACCCTATCGGGCACGAAAATACATGTCCGTTCAGTATGCCACTGTGGTTACGTCTGTATTGGAGGAAGTTATCGTTAGATGTTTTAGTCCTAGATATTCGGGATTATGACATCATTTTGGAGATGGATTGGCTCGGCGCTTGCTCGGCAACTATCGAATGTGCAGAAAAAACGAGTCGTCTTCCGCCTACCTGGAGAAGCCGAATTCTGCTACACGAGTAGTCCAGCAACTGATGCGTCCAGGGCCTGCATGGTGATTTCGACGATGTCTGCTCGGCGGATGCTACACTCTGGCTGCGAGTACCTAGCGTCGGTTCGGGACACGCAGCTGGATTACGCAAACGTTGAGTCTTCTTCCGTTGAGGCGGAGTTCCCTGATGTGTTTCCGAACGAACTACCGGGCATGCCACCTGACCGAGAGATCGAGTTCACCATTGACACATTCCCAAATACTCAGCCGATTTCCAAGGCTCCGTACAAAATGGCCCCTGCTGAACTGAAGGAGTTAAAGTGCCAACTTCAAGAACTGCTGGATCGTGGGTTCATCCGTCCAAGCGTGTCTCCTTGGGGTGCACATGTGCTCTTCGTAAAGAAGAAGGATGGAACGTTACGACTCTGCATCGATTACCGGGAGCTGAATAAGGTCACCATCAGAAACAAGTATCATCTGCCCAGGATAGATGACCTCTTCGATCAGCTGCGAGGGCCAACGGTGTTCTCGAAAATCGATCTTCGCTCGGACTACCACCAATTGAAGATTAAGCCTGAGGACATGCCCAAGTCGGCATTCCGAACCCGCTATGGATACTACGAGTTTTTTGTTATGCCATTTGGACTGATGAATGCCCATGTTACTTTTATGGATGTGATGAATCGTGTGTTCAGACCATTCCTCGATAAATTCGTGGTGGTTTTTATCGATGACATCTTAGTGTACTCGAAAAATGGGGATGAACACGCAGAACACCTGCAGATAGTGCTTCAAACCCTTCGAGACAATAAGTTGTACGCGAAGCTTAGCAAGTGCGAGTTCTGGTTGGACAGCATATCCTTTCTAGGACACATTATTTCTGCACAGGGCATCTCAGTTGACCCAAAGAAAATAGAAGCCATCGTGAACTGGAGGAGGCCTGAGTCAGCTAGCGATATTCGGAGTTTCCTTGGTCTGGCGGGCTACTACAGAAGATTTAATAAAGATTTTGCGAGTATCGCCTCGCCTCTGACTCAGCTCAATCGGAAGGGAGTAACGTTCGCATGGACGGACGACTGTGAAGCTTCGTTTATGGAGTTAAAGCAGCGCCTCGTCTCAGCACCAATTCTTACCCTTCCAGATGGACCTGATGACTTTAAGATATATAGTGATGCCTCAGGAAAGGGTTTGGGATGTGTCCTTATGCAACGGGATAAAGTGATAGCTTTGCGTCGAGGCAGTTAAAGGCTCACGAGAAGAATTATCCAACCCATGATCTGGAGCTCGCAGCAGTGGTGTTCGCGCTGAAGTTGTGGCGCCACTACCTTTATGGTGTGCCATGCGAGATCTATACAGACCATAAGAGTCTAAAATATCTATAAACACAAAAGGATTTGAATCTTCGACAACGGCGTTAGCTTAAACTCCGTAGCGATTTTGACTTGATGATCAGATACACCCCTGGCAAGGGTAATGTTGTAGCTGATGCACTGAGTCGAGTATTCGATGGGAGCCTGGCTATTGATGACAAGCTGCGTCGGGATCTTGAATCTTTGGGCATTACACTTATAATCAAATTCAAAAAGGGGGCGCAAGTGGCTCAGCTGCGCCTCGAACCAGACTTATTAGAAAAGGTCAAGTCCGCTCAGAAGGATGACCTATTCCTGCAAAAGATGCAAGGTCTTATCTCAGCAGGAAAGGCAACCGACTTTGCGGTGGGCACGGACGGGATGATCCGAGTGAAGAAAAGATTGTGCGTTCCAAACGATGCAGCCCTCAGAAAAGATATACTCACGGAAGCCCATTATGCAAGTTATACTTCACATCCGGGTAGCACCAAGATGTATCGAGATCTCCGTACATTTTGGTGGCACGGCATGAAAAGACATGTGGCACTGTTCGTGTCGCAATGCATGGCTTGTTAGAGGGTAAAGGCCGAGCACCAGAAGCCGGGCGGAGAGATGCAGAATCTAGCTATACCGGAGTGGAAATGGGAACATATAATTATGGATTTCATTATTGGTTTGCCGAAGACGCAACGGGGGAATGATGTCATCTGGGTCATCGTGGATCGACTCACCAAGTCAGCTCACTTTCTGCCTATCAAAAGTACTTGGAGTGTCGACCGGCTGGCTCAGATCTACCTCAGTGAAATCGTTCGGCTCCACGGTGTGCTTGTATCCATTGTCGCCGATAGAGATAGTCGATTCTTATCGCGCTTCTGGGAAAGCCTGCAGTCAGCAATGGGGACGAAGTTGAAATTCAGCTCTGCCTACCATCCACAGACAGACGGCCAAACAGAACGTGTCAACCAAATCCTCGAAGACATACTACGACTCTGCGCCTTGGACTTGAAGACGAGTTGGGACATGCATCTACCGTTAGCCGAATTTGCATACAACAATAGCTATCAATCCAGCATTCAGATGGCGCCGTATGAGACGTTGTATTGGCGGAAGTGCAGATCCCCGGTCTGTTGGGATGAAGTTGGAGAACGTCAAATTCTTGTCCCAGAGCTCGTGGAGCAAACCGTCCAGAAGATTCGCTTGATCCGAGAACAGCTAAAGGTAGCACAGTCGTCAGAAGAGCTACTCAAACACGCATTGACGACCTCTTGAGTTCTTAGAAGGTGATCGAATATTTCTCGAAGTCTCGCCCATGCGAGGAGTTACCATATTTGGAGCAAAAGGGAAGCTAAGTCCAAGATTTGTCGGTCCGTTCGAGATACTAAAGCGAGTCGCCTCAGTCGCATATCAAATAGCCCTGCCACTGTCACTATCCGAAGTACACGATGTCTTCCATGTTTCACGGCTTAGAAAGTACGTGTACGACCCGAGTCATGTGGTGGATCTTGAGCAACTAGACCTAAAGACAGACTTGACTTATGTTGAACAATCTGTGCAAATCTTGGATCGTAAGGAGAAGCTGCTTCGAAGTCGTTTGGTTCCTCTTGTGCGCGTGCTTTGGCAAAATCATTCGGTCGAAGAATCTACTTTGGAGCTTGAGTCTGAGATGAGGGAAAGGTTTCCTTCATTGTTTCTTAGTGGTAGGTTCTATTCCTAAGTTTCGTGGACGAAACTTCCAATTAGTTGGTTAGGATGTGGTGCCTCGTTCCCCCTATTCGGGGAGCGCAGCTAAGAAATACAAGTCGGTATCGTTCGATCGGGATAGATTGAATCAAGAACCCATCCTCGTTATGGATTTGCTTCTTCGGAATCGATTCCCATATTCAGTAAACCGTGCCCCGAGGATCGACTTAGCGGCAGAGTCAAGAGGAACAGCTCCGCTGCAAGTTTTCTTGCCTAGTTTTCGCTGTCGCTTTGTTTCTTTCGTGCTTGAGTTGGTTTTCGGATTTGTTGTGTTTTCTTGAACGGTTTCGATGGATTTCATTGTTTTTGTTCGTTGAACTGCACTTCAATTTCCGAGATTGGAAAGAGTGGAAGAGGTAATGATCAGCTATTCGTGGCAATGCAGGTGAACGAGCAGTAGGCGACGTGCGAGCGGAGTCTTAAAGCACCTCTTTTCTTTCCTTCTCCAACCAACTTGTGAGTGGCTTATATTCGATTCAGTTGACCCTTTTTCCAAGTCTTCACATCTAAAAATCTTGCATTCTTGCTTGCCCCGATCAAACGATACCCAAAATAACTAAAAGATGTCAAGATAAAAAGGAATAGAGTTGGACTACTTTATGCTTGCCAATCAACTGTGAACGGTTATCTTATTACATACTAGTTCGTTTAGAATGTTCTGCCTATGCTTCAATTTTAGTTAGAATGTATATATTTCTTCTATAAATTGTTATGTATAGAACTCATCATGTCATGCAATAAACTGAACAGGAAGACTATGCAAAAATAGATCTTGACCTGTCACTTGTCATGTGCCTGAAATTGTCCTGAATTGCCTGATTGATAACTTAGTAGACTACGCTGATCACGGACAACTTGTGCACAAGGTCTTAGTTCCTGCGGACGGTCGCTGGGGCACTGGCACCGATCCGGACGGAACATCATGTTTAGTCGCCTGCTTCGGACAGGAATGGATGCATCATCCCATCTCCCTTGTGTTGCACACCATTCCTGTCCAGGGCAGGATGGCGTGTAGCGATACATGTGCCTCCGCCATCTTCGTCCCGAGACTATATCGTCATTTATGGCATATGCCAGTAATCCCCTCGTATATTTAAACATGTGCAAGCTATCTTGTATCTTCGTGGCAGGGAAGGACATGGTAAGTATTGTGCAAGTGGTTCAGACGGACAGATAAAAGTCACCGAACGGTGGCAAGTTCATTTCAGTAAATTTCTATATCATTGCTTGCTTGTAAAATGAATTAAGACAAGATAGAAAGACCACAAATAATATGCATGCTTCATATAAACAACGTGTTGATTGGTATAGTTAGGTTAGCTAGCATTCACCAGTACATTTCGATGTACTGACCCTCGTTGAAATAGGTTCCCCGCACCAAGGAGATCCTGCGAGGAGCTGAAGTCACTTCCCAATCCAGTCCAGCTGCCGGCACGTCCTGATCGTGCCTTACTTGAAGCATTTTGAAGCCAGGAGCTAGCAACCTAAACTTAATGCAGCTCCGTGGAAAAGCCATCGTTCAGCCTGGAGGTCTTTACATTTTGAAGTTTTAGTAAAAGATGTAATGTACAGGACGATTATCTCATTTTTTGCCCACTTTTGTAAGCCCGTGCGGCAACCTTCTGACTCGTTCAAGAGTTTGTAAATAGATGTTCATTATCAATAAAAGAGAACTTTTCCATGTTTCAACTTTGTGCTTCAACTATCTGCGTACTCTGAATATGTGCTCGTTATGCAAAATACCTTAGCCTTGTGCGATGAGCAACCTAGGTACGCACGGCGTCACGTCCGGGGGACGACTATCGATTCCACGGAATTGGGACATGACACTGCATCAATGGACAGTTAAGCAAGATAATATCACATTTTTGGAAATCAATACTCGTTCTGTACTGAATCCAACGGCTTCGGGAGTCGATATTGTAGACTGAATAATCTTGACTTGAACCCGTACTTGTACCTGAATCTGTAACTGTATTTGTACCTGCGAGAATATGGAAAACTTGAGGATACGCATGGTCACGGACAACCTGTGCACAAGGTGGGTTTTCGAATCCAGTTCCGCGGACGGTCGTCGGGGCACTAGGGCCGATCCGATCTAGACGGAGCCGTCTGGTAGTCGTCTGTTATGGGCGGGATGGGTGCAATGCCACATGTTTTGCTTGCACACCATCTTTGCCGCGAGACTACACCATCATTTATGGCGTCATGCTAGTGACCTTATGTCATATAGATTAAGTTGGCTCGATTGAAAAAACCCGCGTGCGAGTCATTGCATTATAGGCGACCACTCTGTGAAACACACATGTACCTATAACTGCATCTGAAACACCTGAACGATATGAATATGATACACTTGTGTATAATTGAACAATTGAACATCCAATGTAACACACCTGAGTAATCCGTATAACTCGTGTACCCGAAGCATAACCTCGCTCACGACACTTGTGTTTGCATATGCCATTGTCCCTGGATTTCATCATATATGCTCGTGCTTGGTTTAACTTGGTTTGCCTTGGACAGGGAAGGACGAATGGTAAGTTGGTAAGTCTCGTTGTGTTCCTTTATATCGCACGGCACACTGCCACACGAGTTAGGCTATTCATTATGCCATGAAACTGATCCTAAGACAAGACTAGAAAGATAACTTAATAGATGGTGCACAGAACCTATATAACGTGTTTGGATTTGTCGAACGGACGAGAAGCCTCCCCACCAGTGCATTCATGTACTGATAACCCACCAGATTGCTTGTAGGGTGCGGGAGAACCTCGTTCGGTGCGGATGCCCTCTTTGTGTATGCTAAGGCGTGGAGTTCACTCTGGAGCCTTGTAGCGTTGCGTCCGAAGCTGAAGCACATATACAAGACATAATGTTGGAACATCGCCTATGTATCATTCCACAAATGTAGCCACTTGGCATGCTTTTATCGTTTCAAAGAGAGAGGACTTGAGCGACTTGTAATATCAGCCTAACGCCACTTGTAATACTTGTTCAACAACCAAGAGCTTGTTTTACTTCTATACTTGTGTTATTCAATGCTTCCGCTATTGACGACTCGGTGAACTTGTTACCAATCGCTTGTGCGTTTCTTATTCCGCTGCACTCGGACTATCTGTGCGACTCTGTGGCTTAGGCATCTTACTGCCTGTTCGGATCATGGCCTTGCACGGACGCGGCTTACGCTCATGCGGCATCACGACCAGATGGGAAAGATCGTCCCGCGGGAGCGCTAGCGTGGTGATTCGCACCAAGCGGGGACGGCCGATTACCTGCGGGAGATAGGGACGTGACATATTGGTGCAGGGCCACACAAAGACAACCACATTATACCACCGAATAGGAAGTTTTCGCTTCGGCCTATGGACGTCTAGTGCCTAGGCGGCTGAACCGGTCAATTTTTATAACACTGAGCTCCATTGTGCTCCATATCAACCCTTTTCTGAAGAGAGAAGACTTGGATGACAATGATTACGATTGTGAAATTATTTATATGCTAATTCAGCGACCAACAGAAGCATGTGAGTGAGTGGAAAAGAAAAGGTCTAGATTTAACCTCTTTCTAGTAAGACCTCAACATCTTCCTTACCCCCCTACGAAACATTGACTCCTATTTGGAAGACAATGCCCACGATTTATATACTAATTAACTTTGCAGCGCAAGGGGCTATGGTAACTAGTAGCATACTTTTACCGATATGGAAACATTTGTCTAATTCTTCACACAAAAACTCCCAATTCTCAACATTCCCAAACCATCTCCAATGGGGGTTTCTATCTCCCATATTTCAATAGTAGAAACTTTTTTAGAAAAACTTCTCCCAATCATGGTTTCTATCTCAATTTTCATCCTACGTGACGCCTGATGTACGATGGAGAATTTCTATGAGGATTTCTACATGTAGAAACTATCATCGAAATTCTCCATCTCTGATAGTAATTAATATTGGGTACTAAATCATCAAATTAATCATTTAACTTTTTGCCACGTAGGATACAAATGGAGAACCATTTAAGAGTTTTGTTTGTTTGTTTTTTTCTTTTTTGCAATTTCTATGTAGAAACTCTACCAACCAGGATAAGATTTTCCTTAAAGTACAATGCCAAGTAGAATAGAACTCAATTTTAGAAATCCCAATTGGATATGGCCTAATAAGCGACCGAAGCCCCACTAAGTATTTTCTCAAAAACCATTTCAAATATAGCCAAGTTCGACATAAAGCCCTAATTATTCCATCAGTGTCAATAAATCCGTAGATAACAAACCCTAAGATGCCTTCTTCTTTCCGCGAGAGAGAGAGAGAGAGAGAGAGAGAGAGAGAGAGTACCAGATGATATAGGAAGGGTCGTCTCCGGCGATGGAGTGAGAGGAGGCGACGTCGCGGGAGAGCGCCGGCGCGAAGGGTTCGGCCGGAGAGGAAGGAGGAGGGGAAGAGGAGGAGGAGGGAACGGTGAGCTCGGTCCATTTAATGCCGTCGCTGCCGACGACCGGAACCTCCATTCCGGCGAGGGGCCTGGGGTTGGCGGCGGCTGCGGACGCCATGGGAGGGAGGATGAGATTTGGGTGGGAGGGTTTTAGAGGGATTTTGGCTCAAAAGAAGAAACGGGTGGAATCGAAGGGGAAAAAAAAAAAAAAAAAGTTGGGGTTTTATTTGGTTCGGTCCGGAGGTGCGTGACACGAGATAGAAACATGGGCCAGATTTTATTTTAGGGTGTGTTGGACAATTGTAAGGATAGCTGTTATAAATAAGGTGTTTATAGAGTACAGTTTATGAATTGTTACGAGAAATCTGATTTTTGATGATTTTAAGTACCGACTTTTAAATGAGTCAAAAATTGTTAATGAAATTTTTTACACGAATAAAATTATTTATATGTCCATATATAAATAAAATAATATAAAAGTCTTAAATAAAAGAAACATCTGATGAAATTAAGAGAGAAGTTTAGAAGAAGTAGAGTCCAAATTTGATCAAAATAATACAAACATGTGAAATAATGAAAATGTCTAGTTGAAAGTAGGAAAAAAAAATTAAGAACTTACCGGATAAAGTAGACGTAATTTAAAAGAAATAGAAGTACATATTTGATCAAAATAATAGAAACACATGAAATAATAGAAACGTCTGGATAAAAGTAGGAGAGAACAATTTTAAGAACTTACCGAGGAAAGTAGTCATAGTTTGGAAGAAGTAAAAGAGAAACACGATGGAAAAGAAAAAATAGGATAAGATTTTAGTAGTTATAAATTTTTTATTTAGGATATAGATATAATATAATAATAAAATTACTAAAAATTCACTGATTTATAATGTTTATAAAGACACTGTCACGTCCCGATCCCGAATAGTCGGATACAAGTCGGACACGTCCAACCTACGTTGTGGACACAGTGAAAGTGAGAACCTTTATGTTTCACCAATTTACATGTATCAATTTTTTCTCATCATAGCAATACTAGCGAATCCCTGATACTAACAATCACCACATTTCCACTATTTCATTATTACATGTCCTTTTACAATGAATGTCCGAAAACAAATCCGGTGAATGATAAAGGCAACTATAAATTTTCAACTACAAAACACGATAGTATTACAACACGATAGTATCACAACATATACAAAGTCAACAAAGGAAACTACACTAAAATAGCCTAAGTCTCAAAATGAGCCTCCTAGTCCTGCATGTCATGCCCCGATCTCCCGCAGGCAAATCGGCCGTTCCCGCTAGGCGGGAATCACCCTCGCCAGCGCTCCCGCGGAACGATCGCTTGACCCATCCGGACGTGATGCCGCACGAGCGTGAACCGCGCCCGTGCAAGGCCGTGATTCATTGGCTGGCGGTAAGAGTTCTAAGCCACAGAGTCGCACAGATTGTCCGAGTGCAGCGGAGTCATGAACGCATAGGCGATCGGTAACAGGTTCACTGAGTTGACAAATATAGCGGAAGCATTGAAACACAAGTTGAAGTAAAGCAAGCTCTTTTATTGATATGAACATGTGTTACAGGCGGCGTATAGCCGAGATTACAAGTCGCTCAAGCCTCTCTCTCTGAAACAGTAAAAGCGTGCCAAGTGGCTACAATTGTGGAATGATTGTAGAGGCGATGTTCAGGCGATGTTCACAACTTATGTCTTGTATATGTGCTTCAGTTCCGGACGCACCGTTGCAAGGCTTCAGAGGGAACTCCTGGCCTTAGCACGTACGTTGGAGGCGTCCGCACCGAACGAGGTTCTCCCGCACCCTGCATACAAACTGGTGGATTATCAGTACATTAAATGCACTGGTGGGGAAGCTACTCGCCCGCTCGACAAATCCAAACACGTAATACAGGTTTCGTGCACAACTATTAAGTTGTCTTTCTAGTTGCCTTAGGATCAGTTTCATGCAGATATTGAATAGCCTATCGTGTCGGGCAGTGCGCCGTGCGATGTTTGAGGAAACACGGCGAGACTTACCAACTTACCATCTCCTTCCCTGTCCAAGGCAAACATTGTTAATTTAAGCAGGAGCATGTAAAAGCATTCAGGAAGCATAACATATGCAAACACGAGTACTTGTTTCAAGATCGTTCAGGTGTTCAGTTAATTGTTTCATGCGATACAGTATCTCGCACGCGGATAGCCGCTAAGCGAGGATGACTTGTTATCTTATTATTCCTTACCGGCAAGCATGCAACAAGTCAAATACAAGGCGATCACTGGCGTATGCCATAATGGACGGTATAGTCTTTGACGAGAATGGTATGCAACAAAATACAAGGGGCGCTACAAACCATTTTGCCGAACAAGAGACTATATAGTCTTTGACGAGAATGGTGTGCAACGAAGTACAAGAGGCGCTGCATGCCATTCCGCCAAGAACAAGAGACTAAAACAATTGGTCTCGCCCGGACCGGGACAATGCCAGTGCCCCAGCATCGCCCGCTAGACCATCCCTGTGCACAAGTTGTCCGTGATCGAACGGCGTCTCGGATAAGTTATCCATTTACATGATTGGGGCAACAAGCGTACAAGACAAGAGTACAAGACAAGAGGCAAGCTGTTGAGGCAACAATAGTACAAGACAAGATGCTTTGCCTTGATGCAATTCTCCTTGGGCGGAGATTGCCTTAGTGACCTAGCGGTCCCGAATACTTGCAGGTTCGTTCAGGCACGGAACGACTACGTAATAGTCTTCCGGGGTTTGGATGAAAATATGGCAACATTACAAGCAGACAAGCATGCGTTTCTAAGGAACATAAGCAGGCACGTTGGCTCGTGCCCGAAGGTAAGCCGAGAGATAAAACCGTTAAGGGACTTAGCATGCGAGGGTCTGAACATATATAAGCAGTATTTCATTTCCCATGTTTTAGCAAGCAATACAAGCTGGGATTATTCCCTTAGCTAGGTGCGTTGGATTTATTAGCATGCAGGGGGTGAATCACCTAGCGACTAGCATAAATATCCCAAATTTTATGTGTGCTGGCTAAGCAAAGACAAGTTCACCGTAGCCACCCACCTTAGCGATGATTCGCCTCGGTAGAGCGATACGTCAAGCGAGCCTCTGAAAGCCTAAGCTGAATTCCTGTAGGGGCAAGTCTGGATATCTTTTGCTTCTCTTTAAGGCAAGGCGGGTCGGGACAGTTGCACTATTGCCGTTTGAGACGGCAGTCCGCTTGAGCGGAACGGGGTGTTACACTGCACAGCATATGCCACTATGTCCTTAGTGGGACCATAATAGCTAGGGTATATTTCATCATCATCCTCACCTGCCACAGTTATCCAATCAGGATGGAGCAAAGTAACACATAACCCAAAACCACTCACAATATGATGCAATACATAAATAATACTTTATAATTAGAAAATAGGCAAGTAAGCAATGAAACAAATCAATTATGCACTACACTAAATGAGTGACATGCAATTAGACACTGACCACAGCATGTAGGGACTAATGCGATAAGGCACTGAAAGTGCTAGCAGTTAATCAAATATAAATAAAACATTAATTAGTGTTATCAATCAATTATATAGTAAGGTACTAATTAATGTTAGTAGTCAATTAATAATTTGGACGTAAGGTACAGAAAGTGCTAGCAGTCAATCGTCGTCCGACTAATGGTACCGCATGTTATGACTCGTGTCACCCTCCCGACTAAATCAATATCAATCAATGAACAATAAAATATGCAATCAATATGGAAATAAAACACTGCAAGTGGAGAGAGAAAGTGTACTTGTCTGAAAATCCAGAAAGTCATGAAGTCCACACCTCGTGAGCTGTACCAAAACCATATATACTCTTTTAGTTATCTATTTCTGAAGTCCTTAATCCAAGCCCTTTTTGTTTAACAAAAACTTTTAATTACTAAATTCTAATTTTAACAAGTTAATCCTTATTCTTAATAATTGCCAGACTTATTATCTTCTCTAAAGCTAACTAGTTTATTGTTAATTTATCTAACAGTTATTTACTAAAATTGTTAACCAATTATTCTTCTATTAATAGATTTCCGGCTCTAGCCCATCACTGTTAATCCAGAATGGACTCAGTTCAGTATCCTGATCTAGTACTAGACTGCCAAGCTCAAGTAAAATTTGGCATCTAAGCCCAGGGTTTGGTTTAGAGACTCGTCCCTTGGCCTTGAGCCCATGGCTCATAACCACCCGAGCTCAGTCCCGCTTGGTTACAGCTCCTTAATTTAGGAGCACACTACAATACTTAATTTGAACGGTTAGTCCAAATATGCATACAAGTCTCAGTTTGAATTTCCCGCTCTAACAGAATCATCTCCTAACACTGATACGACTTGTATGTTGGGTTCAGGAAGACAGAAGAGTTCAGGGAACCGAGTGTCAAGTATCCGATTGAGGCTAGCTTATCTATCTCTTAACTATGTGTTCAAGAACTCGATGTAACATAAAGAAGGAAATCAATTATACAACTGCAATGTAACTGAAACTCTATCCAGCCCAGATCTGGAGATACGAGCAAGAGACACGATCACCATGTGTCCAACTCGAGCAAGCACTTCCTCTGAAGCACTCAGTCGAACACCTCGTGTTCAACCCTGTGAAAAAGAATTCAAACTTCGATTGATATTTCCTAGTGGAGAATTGATCAAATCAGACAAAAATTGGTCCCTTAGACTGCTCTAACCGAAGCGAGAATCGATGGAAACGAGAATCACAGAACTTCCTATCCCGATCGATCTAATTCGAGCTCGATGCAGAGCGATCCGATCCAGGTTTGATCAATCGTCTCCCGAGTTGATAACAACTCAATAGATCAACAACGATCGACCATGGAGGTTCGAATTAGATTCGTTCCCTCGTTCGATCAGGGATCGGATTTGAAAGAACAGAGGACTAATGACAAACTTGAGACCGACATACCTGAGACATGGATTGACAAAGAATTTGGTCGATCTCCTGAACTGCGGTGGGTCTCGAAGCGGCGATCATAGATCGGTCAGCCATTGATAGTCATCAAATCTAGGACCAGAGCTCTCCGCCATGGTCGTTGTCCCGATGCTTTCGAGGGATTTGGGCAGGAAGACGACAGTCGGTGGAGAAAGAAGAAGGTTGGGGGAAATTTGACAGAGCTCCGATGTCAAGGTAGTGATGAGGATAACGCCGGAGGTCAATCCTATTTACAGTCGATGGTGAGGTCGTGAGGCGGTTAGGGAAACGGTTAGGCCGTTAGAGGCGAACGATGGCGATTAACCGAAGTTGAGGCGGTGGCGACGTACGGTGGGGATGAATCGGTGGTGGCCGCGGATCGCTGACGTGGAGTCGGCGATGTCGGTGGAGATGAGTCGGGAAGACTTGAGAGTCTTCGGAAAGAGTCTGGAAGACGCGAGAATACTCGCCGGCAGTTAGGGAATACTAAGTGATATGCAAGTGAGAGCATTAATCATACTCAGGCTAAAACTACTATAGGCTCTGTGTCGGGGAAACCCATAGCAGCAATTTATATCTCGAAGGGCCAGTACATGTGCCAAAGCTCTGTGTCAGAGTCTAAGGCACCTCCAGAATAACTATATATATAATATAATCAGCCTTTAATATGGTAAGACTCTCCCCACCCAATATAATCACACATCTCATGTCCACGACGTCTCATGTCCATAATACGCAAGATCATGACCTCTAACTAATGCAGCGAGTCATAATGATAGCTAAGCATATATATAAAGTCAATGTCACGAATCCTGTAGCCTATACAAAATCACCATGAATGACTCAGGAAGATTATGTCTCATGAACAGTGTCAGGTGTCCTATGGTATGACGTACTTGATAATGCAAGCACGAAAATGTATAGGTTCACGATATCAATCTCTAGGTGACGTTACACGACTCCGCGTACGGCGTCGACACCCGAATATTATTCGGACGCTAAGCAATATCACACGGTCCTAGGTTGAACAGATACATCACATAAATAAATCAAGAGAATAATATAAAGCAAGTACTGCAAGATTGTCAAGGTACACTTGCCTGGGGTTTGAATTCCAACAGTCGCTCTGGTATCAGTGGGATCTTCAAGTACTCCTCCGGTAGCTGAAATAAACGTTACCATCATGCTCAGAAGATATGAAATAGCTAGGATTGCCTATCCATAAGTCCAATTTGGACACAGGGGCAAAATTGTCAGTTTCTGGTCAAAGTGAGGTCCACATGTGACCCACTTCGTACCGAAAAATGTGCCAGAGAAAGAGTCCTCCAAATTCGTCAAACTTAGTGTCTACAAGTCCAGAACGATGATACAAATCCAACGAAATATCCAGAACTAGATTCCAATGAGCCGATTACAAAACCGTCCGTCAAGTGGAGCCGTGGGGCCCACGATACAGGATTTTGTCAACGTTCTCAGAATCGAACCAAACTTGGGTCACATGACCTACGTATCGCTACGAGTTCGATGGTGCAAGTTTTATTTTGAAACGACGAGCACACACAAAGTTACAACGAGTTTTAGAACAGGGCCGATACGGGGCGATTTCGACGGATACGTGTTGATTTCGGTGTGCACGCACATCCAAATCAACTTTTGCGAAATCCCACACGTCCATATTGACGGTGCGCACCTTTCGGTAAAATTCGCACACGACCAAGTTGCCTCGTTTAGCGGAGAGCATTCAGTTCGGGAAAATTTGGGTTTCAAATAACCAAGTTTTTGGTCAATTTCATCCTCGAATAAATTATAATCTACAGCAGCATAAATTAAACTAAAATAGGGTTTTAAAACTTGGTTATATGGTCTAAATTACTGTTCAAGTAAAATTTGAATTTATTAAACAGGTTGCACGCAAAATGGGCGTGAACTTGTGAGTTCGGGACCAATTTTTTATTTTCAGAAATAGAGGTTTTTTTCCTTTTTTGGGTCGTAGTTTACGACCGACACAGGACGCGATACCCTAGTCTAATTGCACGGGGTTCGAGAGGGTCACGCAGCGAACATGTCACAATAATCTGTTCGAAAAATGACGCGACGAGGAGAAAGAAATTCTCACCTGAACAGGGGTCGGAAACGACTATACGTCGTGTACACGCGGTGGCGCGGCACACGTTCACGGCGGGTATGGGTACTGCGGTGGCGGTGCTCCTCGGTCGTCGGTGGCGGGGTCACGGTGGAGGTCGGGCTCGCGGCGGAGGGTCTTCGTCGGAGGTGGATGGGTCGCTCTGGTGACGGTGGTGGACGAAGGGGGTGGCCGGAGGATGGTTGCTGTGGTCGTTGCTAGCGGCGTCGACGTCGTCGGGGTATGACCGGGTCGGCTGGGTCGAAGTCGGTCGGGGAGCTAGGAGTGGTGGAGAGGCGGTGGCGGAGTGGTTATGACAGCGGTGGCCGGGGGTTTTATAGAGATGGGGGCCTGTAAACCCCCTCGACCAGATTCCAGTATTTTAGGAATATTTTTCATAATTTAGGATTTGTTGTAAAATTTATTAATTTATTTTGCTTACATATCCTGTTGACTTGTGCACCTGTCCATCTCCTAATTATTTGGAGCTGTATCTTGACTGTTATCCCCGAACAAAGTTCACATACCTGTCCTAGACATGTTAGACTATTATCCTGCACTTTGTGCAACTCCCAGATACTCAGTTTTGAGCCTCGTATGAGATGCACAAATAGCGTTACAAACGTCCGTATTTAATTCCTATTTTAATTCCCAGATTTGTACCCATCCCTGTTCCCATAGAGATTTGAGGCCCAACATGCACCCGTTTTGCCCAGACAAAAATACGTTATTTTTCTACACTGAGTATACTACATTTAGTGTATTGACACCGCAAGAAAATTAGGGCCCTAACTGCCTCTAAATAATTAGAGAACACCGTGCGCAGTATTTATTAATTTATTTAAATACGATGGCCCGTATCACCCCAAAACCAGGCCCAGTCCCTGCCCAGACTCACCCCTGTGGTGCCCCGTTCTCCCTATTCGGGGAGCGCGGCTAAGAAATATAAGATGGTATCGTTCGATCGGGATAGATTGAATTAAGAACTCGTCCTCGTTATGGATTTGTTTCTTCGGAATCGATTCCCATATTCAGTGGACCGTACCCCCGGGATCGACTTAGCGGCAGAGTCAGGAGGGACCTCTCCGCTGCATTCTTTTGTTGCCTAGTTTTCGCTGTCGCTTGTTGCTTTCGTGCCTTGAGTTGGTTTTCGGATTTGCTTGGGTTTTCTTGAACGGTTTCGATGGATTTCATTGCTTTCGTTCTTAGGACTGCACTTCAATTCCGATAATGGATAGAGAGGAAGAAGTACTGATCAGCTGTTCGTGTCAATACAGGTGATCCAGCAGCAGACGTCGCTCGAGCGGACTCCTAAGGCACTTCTTTCCCTCCTCCTTCCAACCACTAAAGTGAGTGGCTACCAACCCGATTAGCTAGCCCTTCTTGCTAATCTTTACATCTAAATCTTGTGTTCGTGCTTGCCCCGATCAAACGATACCAAGTAATAACTAAAGACTACAATAACAAGGGGATAGACTTGTGTTATATTATGCTTGTCAAATGAAACTTGTAAACGGTTATTTACTTACATGCTTGCTCGTTTGGAACGTTCTTCACATGCATAAATATAAGTTAGAATACATATTTCTTCTTAATTTGTGCTATGATAGAACTCTTCTTGAATGCCATAAACTGAACAGGTAGGCTATGCAAAAGTAAATCTTGCCCTATACTGCCCTGCTCCTGTTATGCCTGATTTGCCTCGATTGCTAACTTAGTGTACTGCGTTGATCACGGACAACTTGTGCACAAGGTCTTAGTTCCTGCGGACGGTCGCTGGGGCACCGGCACCGATCCGATCCGGACGAAACTCATGATAGTCGCCTGCTATAGGACGGAATGCCTTGGGACGTCCTGATTTATGCGTCGCACGACACTCCGTACCGAGACTAGCCCGTCTATTATGGCAACGTGCCAGTGATCCCTCTTGTATATTTAAACCTGTTGCTACTAACTTGTGTCTTCTTGACAGGGAAGGCAAGGTAAGTATATACAGGTGGTTCAGACGAACAGGTAAATGTCACCGAACGGTGACGGGTTGTTTCATTGCTTTCTATATCAAATTCTTGCTGTAAAAATGAACTAAGGCAAGATAGAAACCCACAATAAATATGCATGCTTCATTAAAACAACGTGTTGATTGGTATAGTTGGGTTAGCTTGCCTTCACCAGTACGTTTCGATGTACTGACCCTCGTTGAAACAGGTTCCCCGCGCTAGGAGAACCAAGCGAGGAGCAGGAGACAAACCCCCAATCCAGTCCAGCTGTAGGCACGCCTCGACCGTGCCACCTTTGTAGCATTTTGAAGAAGAAGCCTTTTGAAGAAGAAGCTAGTCACCAAGCAACCATGCAGCTTCGTGGCAAGGCAGTCGTTCCGACCCAAGGTCTTATATTTTGAGATGTAGTAAAGGATGTAATGTACAGGACTGCTATCTCATTTTGTGTCAACACTTTTGTAAGCCCATAGAGGCAATCCTTATGACTCAGTTCAAGGAGTTTGTAATAGATGTTCATATTATCAATAAAAGAGATCTTTTCCATGTTTAAATCTGTGTTTCAATTATCTGCGTACTCTGAATATGTGCTCGCTATGCAAAACAAAAACAAAAATACTTAGCCTTGTGCGGTGCGCAACCTAGGCCCGCACGGCGGTCACGCCCGGGGGACGACTATCGATTCTACGAAATCGGGGCGTGACATGTTGGTATCAGAGCACAGCTTCAAAGTTCCTTTGATTCATGAACTGGAAAAGTTTCCTTAGTGATAACTCGCCTATGCGAACTCCTGAACTCGTTAAGGCCAAAATGAGATACGTTCATGCAATAAGTCCATAATACATTATGATCCTGATCTAAATTACCTCTTTTGAAGGAATGACGCAAGCGCAACCATCAGCGCTAGCGCCAGGCGAGCCACGGACTCAGGAGAGCAGCTCCGGAACATCAGGAAGCTCTCGGAGCCAACGGGGCATGTCTCAAACAGATTCGCTTCAACAAGTGATGCAAATGTTAACCGAGCAACGACAGAGGGATGATGCCCGCCAAGCCAAGTTCGAGAGCAATCTAGAGGCTCGACTCTCGGTCCAACAAAAGCAGGTAGATACCCTGCAGCAGCTTGTTCAGACCCTGGCCTCCAACCATTCTGCCGCGACAACAGCTACGCCAGTGGAGCAGCCAGTACTTGAAGTCGAGACACCGCTAGTGCCAAGGACGAGGGAAGTGACTGCCTTCTCCTTTGGCAACTTCAAGAAGGTCTGCAACACGCCATTTAATGTGACTGAGGACCCGGTCGTGGCCCTAGATTGGCTTACCGAGCTTGAAGATCATTTTTCTCTCCTGGAGGTACCGGAAGACAAGCGCGTCACTTGTGCCCAACTACTGCTTCGCCTCAATGCGCACGACTGGTGGGACGTGCATCGACGATCTCTTCAACTTGGCCATGGAGAGGAGGCGATTGTGTGGACGACTTTTCATGCCGCGTTTGAGGAGGAGTTTATACCCCCGCCTCTACGACGTCAACGGGAAAATGTGTAAACCCCCTGAATTTTTCAAATTATTAAATCTTGGATTTTTCCCAATTTTCTGGAATTTTCTGGGAATTTTCTGTAATTAAAATCAAACTTTTCAATTAATAAATGATTTTTTTAATTAGCAATAAATAATATTAAAATATCATGAAAATAACATTTTTGGGTGTAAAATGGAAAATTGGACTTAGGGTAATTTTTCTGGATTTTTCTGGGCCTCAGCCATATTTTTAAATGCCTGAAAACTATTTAATTAATTATCTAAATTATTTACTTATTATTTATTATTTAGTATTTATTATTTATTTATTTATTTATTTTTATTTATTTTTTTGGCCCATTGGG
The DNA here is from genome assembly GCA_036927795.1 of Iris macrosiphon. Taxonomy (NCBI): domain Eukaryota; kingdom Viridiplantae; phylum Streptophyta; class Magnoliopsida; order Asparagales; family Iridaceae; genus Iris; species Iris macrosiphon. The sequence goes on from JAYESA010000016.1 coordinate 18,594,928, forward strand.
CCGCGGCCCAGCCCGCTAACCAGCCCAGCCCAGCCGCCCTATCGGGTCGGGTCGGGTCGGGTTCAGCCGAACCCGACCCGCAGTCAGCCGACCCGCCCGCACGACCCCGTCCCCCCCCCACGACGCCCCGATTCCTCCGCCGCCCTTCGCGCGCAGCGCCGCCCTCCGCGCGCTGCGCCGCTCCCCGCGGCCACGTCGCCCCGCTCCGCCTTGGCCGGTTCCCCTAACCGCCTCGCCCCTCTATTTAATCCCCCGCCCCTTCGCCGTCTCCTCCACCACCCTCGCCCTAACCCTAACTCTCCGGCCACCCCTCTCCGCCTAGCTCCGCCCTGCCTCGCCGTCTGCCCAGCCACCGCCAGCGCCGCCTCCTCCCTCGGCGCACCTCCTCCCCTCCTCCGCTCCTCCTCCGGCGCCGCCGCCGACTCCAGCAACCGCAGCAGCAGCACGAGCAGCCCCCCACCGCCGCTGCCGGCCGCCCTGAGCCACCGCCGACCGCCAGCAGCTCCGCCTAGCCCCGGTGAACCGTCCCCCGCCCTCGCCGACGCCTCTCCGGCCGCCCTCCGCCGTCTACGGCCGACACACGTCGAAACCCTAACCCTAGCCCTAATTTGGATTCCGTGTCGGACACGACACGGACACGTCTCGACCCTGATTTTCGGGTCCCCTTCAGGTACGCGTAACTTTCGCCTCGTAGCTCCGTTTCCATTTTCGCAAATTGCGTTGCGAAGCCTGTATGACCCTCTCGGTGTCCGGATAAACTGTTCGGGACATCGCGTCCTGTGGTGATCGCACACCGCGATCCAAAAACAGGAAAAACCAGACCCTGTTTCACCCCAGAACCGAGTACGTCCCGCCAAACGGGACGACTTGGTCGCGTGCGGTCTTCACAGATACGTACGCACCGTCGATACGGACGTGTGAGATTTCGCGGAAGCTGATTCGGGTGTGCGTGCACACCGGAATCAACGCGTATCCGCGGACATCGTCCCGTATCCGGCTTTTCTACAATTTACCCTAATTTCGTGTACACACGTTGGATCGAGACGAAACTTGCGCCATCGAACTCGTAGCGATATGTTGGTCCTGTGGGTCAAGTTTGGTTCGATTCTGAGAACGTTGACGAAATTGCGTGTCGTGGGCCCCACAGGCCCCGCTCGACGGACGATTTTGTGTTCGGCTCATCGGAATCCAAATCTGGAAGTTCCGTTGGGTTCGTATCAGCGTTCCTGACCTTTTGACACTAAGTTTGGTGAATTTGGAGACCTTTGACCCGGATGCGTTTTTCGGTGCAAAGCGGGCCCACCGGCGGACCCCGTTTTGACCCGAAACTGCCGTTTTTGCCCTTGTCTCCAAATTGGACCCAAAGACAGACATTTCTAGCTTTTTGACATCTTTTGAGAGTGATGGTAATGTTTATTTCAGCTTTTGGACTCATCTCTGGACTTTTCCCCCAAGAACCAAATTAATCAGATCCAAACAACAGACAAGTACCTGCACTTCAAGTACCCTTGATGATTACACGTAGTGTTAGAATACTATATTTCATGTCTTGAATATTGGAATTCATGTCTTATTTTTCATGTCGGGTGGGAGAATACCTAGAAGGCATGTAGTTTACCCTTCCCCTTGCCGTGTTTAATAGCTGTTGGTACACGACTGTCCATCAGCCGGATCTCGATTATTCATGTTTAATAGCCGTCCATGACGGCCGGATTAGCCTTATAAACCCCTACATGCCAACTAAGTATTCTAAAAATAAACACAAGTTTCATACCGATAATTTTTGGTCATGTTATATTTCTTGCTGACTGTTGTAGTTTTATTTTCTGCTCATTTACTTCGGTTTTCTCATATTCCTGTTTATAGTTGTGACTCTGAGATATTGACGTTCTTTTATGCAATTTCCTTAACATGATATTCAATATCTAATTGTCATAAATATTTAGTTTAACCTTGTTGTGCACTGTGTACTTTGCTCCTTTCCTGACTGGATCTGTTGATTTAGGCGATGATGAGGACCTTGCCTCTACCTATTATGGTCCCTATGAGGGGACAGATGATATCTATGAAGAGCCAGAACCCACCCAGGAGACCCCTGCTGCAGAGTAGCTAGCAGTAGCTATCTTTTATTTTGTTTCTTATCTTATTTAATCGGGTTTGTCCCCGATTTTATTTGGAATTCCTGTATTAAACATTTGAATTGTTGTCACATTTATTTCAGTTGCAAATTTTAAGTTTCTATTCTCATTATTATCTTGCCTATGTTAATTGTGAATGAGTTAGACTAGTTTAGATGGATTGACCTAGACAGCGTACTACCGCCGACTCTGCGGCGTAGGCTGGACGTACCCACGTACTCGTGCCCGAACTTCCGGGTGCGGGTCGTGACACGTTTTTATGGTGGCCCATGCAGGTCCTATCCTAAAATAGGGTAATACCCTAGGACAGGGTATGGAATAAGATTGAGATTTCTAGGAAAAGCTCATTCACAGTATAGCGTCCTTATTTCAATTCTTGATATCATTGCTGCTCAATTTTTCCTATCGCCTTTGATTTCCAAGTATTCTATTCTGATCTTCCTATCCCTTAATCTTTCAGAATGGTCCAGACCAGGAACACAGTAGGAGGCACATCAGAACCAGCTGAACAGAATGTGCCCGAGACTCTTGCACTCCCGCCGCCTCCATCTGTCCCGGCAGTTACTCTGGATGTGGCACAGCTACTTGGAGTGTTCCAGGGATTGGTGGAATCCCAGAAAGAACAGACTGCACTTCTGCGGACCAGCCTCTCAGAAGCTATTAAGTCCCAGGAGTCGCCACTCAAGAGGCCAGGAAGTGCCAAAGACTTCAAGAATCTTAGACCCCTGGAATTCTACGGAACTGAGGGCATTCTCTATGCCGATGAGTGGATAGAGAATGTCGAGAGACTCCTGAAGACTGCTCGGGTTCCCGATGATCTCAAAGTGGAGTCCGCAAGCCTGCAACTGTTCGACATTACTCGAACCTGGTTCAGAGATGAACCCCAACTATCTGCTTCTGACCTCACCTGGGAGGACTTCAAGAGGCTATTCAAGAAATTCTACCCCGAAGTGGCTAGGGAAGCTCTCGAAAGCCAATTCGAGAGACTGGAACAAGGTAACCTGTCTGTTGATGAATATACTGCTGAATTTAGCAGGTTAAGCCACTTTGCGGAGTACATGGTTCGTACCCCGGAGGACAGAGCCCATAGATTCAAGAAGGGGCTGTCTCCGGATATTCGCCTTGCTGTAACCACCAGCCGAGCTCGTACCTATGAGGAAATCCTGAGCGTGGCACAAGGCGTAGAGAGAGATATGGGGCACAAACTGAAGCGAGAAAGAGATACCGGAAATGCGGGACCCAACAAACGCCCTTTTCAACAACCGTAACAACAACAACAACAGAGGACCCCGCAGCAAACTCAGCGTCCTCTCCCTCGAGCTCCAGCACCCCAACACCAGGCTCAGGGACAGAACCAGCGAGCTCCCCCTTGCAACTATTGCCAAAAACCAGGCCACACTTGGCAAGACTGTAGAAAGAGGCTAGGTGCCTGTCTCTATTGTGGCTCCCCAGCACATCAATTGAGGGACTGTCCTGCTGCTCAAGGACGCCCCGCTGCACCAAAGGCTCCAGTCCAGGCCAGGCCCCCAGCAGCACAACAGAGGGGACCCCCGCTTCCAACTCAACAACAACGCTTTGCTCAGCACCAACAGCAGCAACAGAGGGGTGCACCGCAGCAAGGCCGTGCTTATGCAATGACTCTGGAAGAAGCTGAGGCCACAGCAGACGTAATCACAGGTTCTGTGCTTATAAATTCAATACCAGCTATTACTTTATTTGACTCTGGAGCTTCTCATTCATTCATGTCAGTAGATTTCCTTATGAAGCATAGCTTAACCACTAAACCCCTTAGGAATTGTTATAAGATCATTACCGGTGGAGGAATCATCCCGGTTAGTGATGCCTGTAACAATTGTCCTATTTCATTATGTGGAAGAGAACTGTATGCTAGATTACTTGTAATGCCAGTGCCCAGTTTTGACATTATACTGGGTATGGATTGGTTAAGTCAACATCATGCCACAATAGACTGCCACAGAGGTAGTGTAATCTTCAGGCCACCTGACAAGCCAGAATTTGAATTTGCTAGAGGTTCTAGAGAAATGGGTAATAACAAAATTTGTGGAGCCCTAGTAACAGAAGAAGTGCCACTACCTATCATCTCTGAATACCTTGATGTCTTCCCTGAGGATCTCCCAGGCTTACCCCCAGACCGAGAAGTTGAATTCTCCATTGACTTAGTGCCAGGAGCAGCACCAGTGTCCCAAAATCCCTACAGAATTAACAAGAAGGAGATAATAAAACTAAATGAGCAAATCAAAGAACTAGAAGACAAATGCTTCATTAGGTCTAGTGTCTCACCCTGGGGAGCTCCAGTATTATTTGTGCCCAAGAAGGACGGAACATCCCGAATGTGTATTGACTATAGGGCCTTGAATGCCTTAACAATTAAGAATAAGTATCCCCTGCCCAGGATAGATGACTTATTTGATCAGTTGAGTGGAGCTTGGGTCTTTTCCAAGATTGATTTAAGGTCTGGTTACCACCAAGTAAGGGTGAGAAAGGAAGACATCCCTAAAACTGCTTTCAATACCCGGAACGGACACTACGAATTCTTAGTAATGCCGTTCGGGTTGACGAATGCTCCAGCAGTTTTTATGAACCTAATGAACAGAGTTTTCCAGCCATACCTAGACAAATTTGTAGTGGTCTTCATTGATGATATTTTGATCTACTCCAAGACCCCCGAAGAACATGAAGAACATTTGAGGTTAGCATTGGAGACTTTGAGGAAGGAAAAACTTTATGAAAAATTATCTAAATGTGCTTTCTTCCTAGACAAAGTAGAATTCTTGGGACATGTTGTGACTGGAGATGGAATAGCAGTAGATCCTAAGAAGATAGCTGCAGTAGAATCTTGGCCCACTCCAGACTCTGTAGCAGAGATTAGAAGCTTCCTGGGACTAGCTGGCTACTATCGGAAGTTCGTGAAGGATTTTGCAAGAATTGCGGAGCCCATGACAAAATTAACAAGGAAGGATAAAGAGTTCACCTGGACTGATGAATGTCAGCATGCCTTTGAGGAATTGAAGAAAAGACTGACTTCTGCTCCTATTCTGACCTTACCTTCCGGAACCGGAGGTTTCGCTATTTATAGTGATGCTTCTGGAAAAGGTCTAGGTTGTGTACTGGAACAGAACAAGAAGGTAATAGCCTATGCCTCTAGACAGCTTCGACCCCATGAAAAGAATTATCCAACTCATGATTTAGAATTGGCAGCTGTCATTTTTGCTCTTAAACTTTGGAAGCATTATCTTTATGGAGAAAGTGTGGAAATATTTACAGACCATAAAAGTCTAAAATATATCTTCACCCAGAAAGAGCTAAACATGAGGCAAAGAAGGTGGCTGGAACTAATAAAAGACTTTGATATCACTCTTCAATATCACCCTGGGAAGGCAAATGTAGTTGCTGATGCTCTAAGCAGGTATCCTATGGCGATGCACTTGACTATGGACAGACACCTGCTGGAGGACTTGGAAAGTTTAGGTATTGAAGTAATTATCCCAGGAAAAGAAGGCCAAATGATGAACTTGCAGATTCAGTCTACCTTAATGGACAAGATCAAGGAGACTCAATTTCAGGACGAAGGCCTGCGAAGCCTTCGAGGTCAAGTGCAAGCTGGACTAGTAGAAGAATTCAGAATTCATGAAGATGGATCACTGAGGCATGGCGATAGATTATGTGTACCTCAAGGAGACATAAGAGAAGAAATCATGCAAGAGGCGCACAGATCGCAATACTCTATACATCCAGGAGCCAACAAGATGTACAAGGACCTGAGGACGCATGTTTGGTGGCATGGCATGAAAAGAGAAGTAGCCAGGTTCGTATCTCGTTGTTTAGTGTGCCAGCAAGTCAAGGCAGAAAGACAAAGACCTGGAGGACTGCTTCAACCCCTACCCATTCCGGAGTGGAAGTGGGAACATATCACAATGGATTTTGTTTCCGGACTTCCAAGGACACCTAGTGGTAAGGATGCAATCTGGGTGATAGTAGATAGACTGACCAAGTCTGCACATTTTCTACCTTTCAAAGTAGGGCTATCTACAGAGAAGCTGGCAGATTTATATATCAGACATATTGTTAGGCTGCATGGAGTTCCAGTAAGTATTGTCTCCGACAGAGATTCAAGATTCACCTCTTACTTCTGGAAGAGCTTACAAGCCAGTTTGGGGACTCAACTCAAATTCAGCACAGCTTATCATCCCCAAACCGATGGACAATCGGAACGTACAATCCAGACACTTGAAGATATGCTCCGTACATGTGTTCTGGATTTTGGAGGATCCTGGGAAGACTACCTACATCTTGTGGAGTTCTCTTATAATAACAGTTACCAAGCAAGTATTGAGATAACTCCATTTGAAGCTCTGTATGGACGAAGATGTCGTACCCCGCTATCATGGGACGACGTTGGAGAAAGAGCCCTGCTGGGACCAGAGATGGTGATCAATTCAGCTGAGAAGGTAAAACAAATAAGGGACAGACTTCGAGTGGCTCAAGACAGGCAACGACATTGGGCAAATAGCCACCGAAGGCCCTTGGAGTTTGAGGTAATTAAATTTATGAAATTCAAGTCAATTTAAAACATTATGATTATGCAACTAAGGCTTGATTATGACTTTATTAAAGGTTGGAGAGCTGGTATTCTTAAAGATTTCCCCGACACATGGCACCATTAGGTTCGGAAGGAGTGGAAAACTCAGCCCAAGATTTATTGGACCTTTTGGCATACAGGAGAAAATCGAAGAAGTGGCATACCGACTGGCATTGCCACCCTCTCTGGATGGAGTACATAACGTCTTCCACGTGTCGCAGCTGAGGAAGTACGTGTCAGACCCCAGCCACATTTTGGATCACTCAGAGCTCGAAGTAGGCCCAAGTTTGACTTACCAAGAGCAACCCGTGGAGATACTGGATCGCTCGGAGAAAGTTCTACGGAACCAGGTTATCTCCCTGGTTCGCGTAGTTTGGAAGCACCATTCTCCCGGCGAATCCATCTGGGAGCGAGAAGACGAGATTAGAGAGCGATATCCCTATCTTTTTGAACCCTGAGGTATATTTAATTTCCGGCCTTTCTTTTCGTCCCATTGTTATTCTTAAATTTTGAGGACGAAATTTTTGTAAGTTGGGTAGGTTGTAAATCCCCTAAATTTTTCAAATTATTAAATCTTGGATTTTTCCCAATTTTCTAAAATTTTCTGGGAATTTTCTGTAATTAAAATCAAGCTTTTCAATTAATAAATGATTTTTTAATTAGCAATAAATAATATTAAAATATCATAAAAATAACATTTTTGGGTGTAAAATGAAAAATTGGACTTAGGGTAATTTTTCTGAATTTTTCTGGGCCTCAGACATATTTTTAAATGCCTGAAAACTATTTAATTAATTATTTAATTAATTTTCTAAATTATTTACTTATTATTTATTATTTATTTATTTATTTATTTTTATTTATTTTTTTGGCCCATTGGGCCGCGGCCCAGCCCGCTAACCAGCCCAGCCCAGCCGCCCTATCGGGTCGGGTCGGGTTCAGCCGAACCCGACCCGCCGTCAGCCGACCCGCCCGCACGACCCCGTCCCCCCCCCCCACGACGCCCCGATTCCTCCGCCGCCCTCCGCGTGCAGCGCCGCCCTCCGCGCGCTGCGCCGCTCCCCTCGGCCACGTCGCCCCGCTCCGCCTTGGCCGGTTCCCCTAACCGCCTCGCCCCTCTATTTAATCCCCCGCCCCTTCGCCGTCTCCTCCACCACCCTCGCCCTAACCCTAACTCTCCGGCCACCCCTCTCCGCCTAGCTCCGCCCTGCCTCGCCGTCTGCCCAGCCACCGCCAGCGCCGCCTCCTCCCTCGGCGCACCTCCTCCCCTCCTCCGCTCCTCCTCCGGCGCCGCCGCCGACTCCAGCAACCGCAGCAGCAGCACGAGCAGCCCCCACCGCCGCTGCCGGCCGCCCTGAGCCACCGCCGACCGCCAGCAGCTCCGCCTAGCCCCGGCGAACCGTCCCCCACCCTCGCCGACGCCTCTCCGGCCGCCCTCCGCTGCCTACGGCCGACACACGTCGAAACCCTAACCCTAGCCCTAATTTGGATTCCGTGTCGGACACGACACGGACACGTCTCGACCCTGATTTTCGGGTCCCCTTCAGGTACGCGTAACTTTCGCCTCGTAGCTCCATTTTCATTTTCGCAAATTGCGTTGCGAAGCCTGTATGACCCTCTCGGTGTCCGGACAAACTGTTCGGGACATCGCGTCCTGTGGTGATCGCACACCGCGATCCAAAAACAGGAAAAACCAGACCCTGTTTCACCCCGGAACCGAGTACGTCCCGCCAAACGGGACGACTTGGTCGCGTGCGGTCTTCACAGATACGTACGCACCATCGATACGGACGTGTGAGATTTCGCGGAAGCTGATTCGGGTGTGCGTGCACACCGGAATCAACGCGTATCCACGGACATCGCCCCGTATCCGGCTTTCTATAATTCACCCTAATTTCGTGCACACACGTCGGATCGAGACAAAACTTGCGCCATCGGACTCATAGCGATACGCTGGTCCTGTGGGTCAAGTTTGGTTCGATTCTGAGAACGTTGACGAAATCGCGTGTCGTGGGCCCCACAGGCCCCGCTCGACGGGCGATTTTGTGTTCGGCTCATCGGAATCCAAATCTGGAAGTTCCGTTGGGTTCGTATCAGCGTTCCTGACCTGTTGACACTAAATTTGGTGAATTTGGAGACCTTTGACCCGGACGCGTTTTTCGGTGCAAAGCGGGCCCACCGGCGGACCCCGTTTTGACCCGAAACTGCCGTTTTTGCCCTTATCTCCAAATTGGACCCAAGGACAGGCGTTTCTAGCTTTTTGACATCTTCTGAGAGTGATGGTAATGTCTATTTCAGCTTTTGGACTCATCTCTGGACTTTTCCCCCAAGAACCAAATTAATCAGATCCAAACAACAGACAAGTACCTGCACTTCAAGTAATCTTTATATTGTGATAATTAAATTCCCTGCTCTACTAGTACCCTTGCTGATTACACGTAGTGTTAGAATACTATATTTTATGTCTTGAATATTGGAATTCATGTCTTGTTTTTCATGTCGGGTGGGAGAATACCTAGAAGGCATGTAGTTTACCCTTCCCCTTGCCGTGTTTAATAGCTGTTGGTACACGACTGTCCATCAGCCGGATCTCGATTATTCGTATTTAATAGCCGTCCATGACGGCCGGATTAGCCTTATAAACCCCTACATGCCAACTAAGTATTCTAAAAACAAACACAAGTTTCATACCGATAATTTCTGGTCATGTTATATTTCTTGCTGACTGTTGTAGTTTCATTTCCTGCTCATTTACTTCGGTTTTCTCATATTCCTGTTTATAGTTGTGACTCTGAGATATTGACGTTCTTTTATGCAATTTCCTTAACATGATATTCAATATCTAATTGTCATAAATATTTAGTTTAACCTTGTTGTGCACTGTGTACTTTGCTCCTTTCCTGACTGGATCTGTTGATTTAGGCGATGATGAGGACCTTGCCCCTACCTGTCACGCCCCGATCCCGTGGAATCGATAGTCGTCCCCCGGGCGTGACCGCCGTGCGGGCCTAGGTTGCGCACCGCACAAGGCTAAGTATTTTTGTTTCGCATAGCGAGCACATATTCAGAGTACGCAGATAATTGAACACAGATTGAAACATGAAAAAGTTCTCTTTTATTGATAATATGAACATCTATTACAAACTCCCTGAACTGAGTCATATGGATTGCCTCTATGGGCTTACAAAAGTGTTGACACAAAATGAGATAGCAGTCCTGTACATTACATCCCTTACTAAACTCAAAATATAAGACCTTGGGACGGAACGACTGCCTTGCCACGGAGCTGCATGATTGCTTTGGTGGCTAGCTTCTTCTTCAAAAGGCTTCTTCTTCAAAATGCTTCTAAGGTGGTACGGTCGAGGCGTGCCTACAGCTGGACTGGATTGGGGGTTTGTCTCCTGCTCCTCGCTCGGTTCTTCCTAGCGCGGGGAACCTGTTTCAACGAGGGTCAGTACATCGAAACGTACTGGTGAAGGCAAGCTATCCCAACTATACCAATCAACACGTTATCTTATTGAAGCATGCATATTTATCGTGGGTTTCTATCTTGCCTTAGTTCATTTTACAACAAGACATAGATATAGAATTATTGAAATAACCCGCCACCGTTCGGTGACATTTACCTTTCCGTCTGAACCACCTGCACGATACTTACCTTGCCTTCCCTGTCAAGAAGACACAAGTTAGTTGCAACAGGTTTAAATATACGAGGGGATCACTGGCTTTGATGCCATAATGGACGGTCTTAGTCTCAGGCTAAGGTGACGGAGGCACATGTATCGCTGCACGCCATCTCGCCTATGGGAGAGACTAATCTTGAGGTTTCGTCCGGATCGGATCGGTGCCAGTGCCCCAGCGACCGTCCGCAGGAACCGAGAGGCCTTGTGCACAAGTTGTCCGTGATCAACGGCGTTTGTGTTAAGTTTGCATTTATGTAGCTGAGGCATTGAAATCAGGGGATATATAGCATTGTGTGATATATTTTGCATAGTCTCCCTGAATAATTGATGCATGGCAAGGGTGTTCTACATAAAGCATATTTATAGAAGAAGAAGTAAGCATTCTAACTTGTATATATGCATATGGTAAACATTTTGAAATAGGCAAGCATGTAATAAGTAACCGTTCACACGTTTTAATGACAAGCATACAGATCCAAGTCTATTTCCCTTATCTTGATATCTTTTAGTTAATACTTGGTATCGTTTGATCGGGGCAAGCACGAACGCAAGATTTAGATGTGAAGACTAGCAAGTAGGGCTAGCTAATCGGGTTGGTAGCCACTCACTTTTAGTGGTTGGAAGGAGGAAGGAAGGAAGTGATTTAGGAGTCCGCTTGAGCGACGCCTAGTGCTGGATCACCTGTATTGACACGAACAGCTGATCAGTACTTCTTCCTCTCTTTCCATTATCGGAATTGAAGTGCAGTCCTAAGAACGAAAGCAATGAAATCCATCGAAACCGTTCAAGAAAACCCAAACAAATCCGAAATCCAACTCAAGGCACGAAAGCAACAAGCGACAGCGAAAACTAGGCAACAAAAGAATGCAGCGGAGAGGTCCCTCCTGACTCTGCCGCTAAGTCGATCCTTGGGGCACGGTCCACTGAATATGGGAATCGATTCCGAAGAAACAAATCCATAACGAGGACGAGTTCTTAATTCAATCTATCCCGATCGAACGATACCGTCTTAGTATTTCTTAGCCGCGCTCCCCGAATAGGGGGAACGGGGCACCACATCCTACCCAACCAATTGGAAGTTTCGTCCCGAAACTTAAGGAATTAAAACCTACCACTAGGAAATAACAAGGGGAACCGTTCCCTCATATCAGATTCAAGCTCCCAAGTAGATTCTTCGACTGAGTGATTCCGCCAAAGCACGCGCACTAGAGGAACCGAACGAGTCCGAAGCAGCTTTTCTTTTCTATCCAAAATTTGCACAGGCTGTTCTACGTACGTCAAGTCGGCTTGAAGGTTCAGTTGGTCCAGGTCTACCACATGGCTCGGGTCGTACATATATTTCCTAAGCTGTGAAACATGGAATATATCGTGTACGTCGGATAGGGATGGTGGTAGAGCAATTTGATACGCAACTGAGGCAACCCGCTTTAGTATTTCGAACGGGCCGACAAATCTCGGACTCAGCTTTCCTCTTGCTCCGAACCTGCTGACTCCTCGCATGGGCGAGACCTTGAGGAATACTCGGTCGCCTACTTGGAATTCTAGCGGTCTCCGATGTGTGTCCGCGTAGCTCTTTTGACGACTTTGAGCTATCTTTAATCTGTCCCGAATCAGCCGAATCTTCTGGACGGTCTGCTCCACGAGCTCAGGGCCAAGTACTTGCCGTTCTCCAACTTCGTCCCAGCAGATAGGAGATCTACACTTCCGCCCGTATAATGCCTCATACGGCGCCATTTGAATGCTCGATTGATAACTATTGTTGTAAGCAAATTCAGCTAAAGGTAGATGAAGGTCCCAACTCGTCTTCAAGTCCAAGGCGCAGAGTCGCAACATGTCTTCGAGGATCTGGTTGACACGCTCGGTTTGGCCGTCGGTCTGTGGATGGTAGGCGGAGCTAAACTTCAACTTCGTCCCCATTGCTGACTGCAGGCTTCCCCAGAAACGTGATATGAATCGACCATCTCGATCGGAGACTATGGTTACGGGCACGCCATGGAGTCGAACGATTTCATTGAGATATATCTGAGCCAGGCGGTCGGCACTCCAAGTAGATTTGATAGGCAGAAAGTGAGCTGACTTGGTGAGTCGATCGACGATAACCCAGACTGCATCATGTCCCCGTTGCGTCCTCGGCAAACCAACGATAAAATCCATCGTTATATCATCCCATTTCCACTCCGGAATATCAAGGCTCTGTAGTTCTCCGCCTGGTTTCTGGTGTTCGGCCTTTACTCGTTGACAAGCCATGCAATGCGACACAAACTGCGCCACATCCTTTTTCAAGCCGTGCCACCAAAACGTCGTGCGAAGATCCCGATACATCTTTGTGCTACCCGGATGAGAAGTATAGCTAGCATAGTGGGCTTCTGTGAGTATCTCTTCCCTGAGGGCCGCGTCGCTTGGAACGCACAGTCTTCCCTTCACTCGAAGCGCCCCATCCGTGCTTACCGCAAAGTCGGACGCCTTCCCTGCTGAGATAAGGGTATGAATCTTTTGCAGGAACGGGTCGTCCTTCTGAGCGGTCTTTACTCGTTGTAACAAGTCGGGTTCGAGGCGCAGTTGTGACACTTGCGCCCACTTTGTGTATCTGATTTTCAAGGTAATGCCCAGTGATTCAAGATCCCGGCGTAGCCTATCATCAATAGCCAAACTTTCTGCAAACACTCGACTCAGTGCGTCAGCTACGACGTTTCCCTTGCCAGGCGTGTATCTGATCATGAGGTCGAAGTCGCTTAGGAGTTTAAGCCATCGCCGCTGCCGAAGATTCAAATCTTTTTGAGTGTACAGATATTTCAAACTTTTATGGTCCGTATAGATTTCACACGGCACTCCATAAAGATAGTGGCGCCACAGCTTCAATGCGAACACTACCGCGGCAAGCTCGAGGTCATGCGTTGGGTAGTTTTGCTCGTGAGGCTTTAGCTGTCTAGACGCGTAGGCGATCACTTTGTCACGTTGCATCAGGACACATCCTAGTCCCCTTCCCGATGCATCGCTATATATTTTGAAGTCATCTGGTCCATTTGGCAAAGTAAGGACCGGAGCGGAGACGAGGCGCTGCTTTAACTCCGTAAACGAAGCTTCGCAGTCGTCCGTCCAAGTAAACTTCGCACCCTTCCGTGTGAGCTGCGTTAAGGGCGAAGCAATTCTAGCAAAGTTCTGTATGAACCGACGGTAGTATCCTGCCAGTCCAAGAAAGCTTCGGATGTCGCTAGCTGATTCCGGATGTTTCCACTGTGTAATGGCTTCTACCTTTTTCGGGTCAACTGAGATGCCTTGAGATGAGATAACATGGCCCAAAAAGGATATACTGTCTAGCCAAAACTCACATTTACTCAGTTTGGCGTACAGCTGATTGTCTCGAAGGGTTTGCAACACCATCCGCAGGTGTCCTGCGTGCTCATCCCTAGTCTTCGAGTACACCAAGATATCATCGATAAAAACTACTATAAATTTATCGATGAAAGGTCTAAATACCCGATTCATAACGTCCATGAATGCCGCAGGAGCATTCATCAGTCCGAACGGCATCACGGAAAACTCGTAATGACCGTACCGGGTTCGGAAGGCAGTTTTGTGGGTGTCCTCGGGCCTAATCTTCAGCTGGTGATAACCCGAGCGAAGATCGATTTTTAAAAATACTGCTGCTCCTTGTAGTTGATCGAACAAGTCATCAATCCGTGGCAGGGGATATTTGTTTTTGATTGTGACCTTATTCAATTCTCTGTAGTCGATGCATAGGCGTAGAGTTTCGTCCTTCTTCTTCACGAAGAGCACGGGAGCGCCCCAAGGAGACACGCTCGGACGGATGAACCCACGATCAAGTAATCCTTGGAGTTGGCACTTTAGTTCCTTCAGCTCTGCAGGGGCCATTCTGTATGGAGGTTTGGAGATCGGCTGCGTGTTCGGAAATGTGTCAATAGTGAATTCAATCTCTCGATCGGGCGGCATGCCGGGTAGTTCGCTCGGAAACACGTCGGGGAACTCCGTCTCAACGGAATTAGGCTCGACGTTTGCGTAGTCCTGCCGCGCGTCCCGAACTGATGCTAGAAATCCCTCGCAGCCTGTGTAGAGCATTCGCCGAGCAGATTTTGCCGAAATCACCATGCAGGCCGTGGTCGCATCGTTCGCTGGACTACTGGTGTAACAGAACACGGCTTCTCCGGGCAGACGGAAAATGACTCGCTTCTCTGCACACTCAATGGTTGCCGCGCATGCGCCTAGCCAGTCCATTCCCAAGATGATATCATAGTCCCTAACATCTAGAACTAAGACATCGAGCGACAGCTTCTTCTCCCCAATACAAATGTAACCACCTAGGCATACTGAACGAACAGGGATTTTTGTACCAGAGGGGGTGCTAACATTTAAATCTAAGTGCAACGGAGTCATTTTTACATTGTTTTCCACGGCAAAATTTGTGGAAATAAAACTATGCGTTGCACCTGAATCAAATAGAACACGAGCAGGTATATTATTGAAAAGTAAGGTACCTGACACGACGGTATCCGAAGCTAATGCTTCTTCCCGTGTCATGGTGTAGACTCGGCCTTGAGCTTGATTACGCCCTTGCTGAGGCGCCGCTCGATTCGCCTGAGGTGCCGAAGTCTGATTTTGTTGCGGAGGACGGCGCTCGGTGAACTTTGGACAGTTGGGAAGGGCGTGATCGGAAGCTCCACAAATGAGACATAACTCGTGCTTCCGGCGACATTCACTTTCGACGTGCCCTGTCCTCCTACAGAAATCACATCGTTGCCCCGAGTTTCCCTTTTTCGAACCGCCGTTGTTAGGGCGCTTTGCAGCTGTGTTTCCTCTGTCGTTGCCTTGGCGTTTGTGATTGGGGGTTTGCACAGCGCCGGTGGCAACGTGAGGATACTGCGGCTCGAGGGAGAGGGCATGGTTTAAGACTTCCCTCATCGTCTGATACTGTGGAACGGATACGTGCCCGTGGATGCCAGGACGTAGCCCTCCTTCGAATCGTCTGGCACGACTCGCTGCATCCGGTAGGTAAGCGGTGGCAAATTTGGCCAGTTTGTTGAATTCTGCCGAGTATTGCTTCACCGTCATGCTGCCCTGCCGGAGCTGAACGAAATCATTTTCCCGTTGTCGTCGTAGAGGCGGGGGTATAAACTCCTCCTCAAACGCGGCACGAAAGGTCGTCCACGCGATTGCCTCCTCTCCATGGCCAAGTTGAAGAGATCGTCGATGCACGTCCCACCAGTCGTGCGCATTGAAGCGAAGCAGTAGTTTGGCACAAGTGACGCGCTTGTCTTCCGGCACGTCCAGGAGAGAAAAATGATCTTCAAGCTCGGCGAGCCAATCTAGGGCCACGATTGGGTCCTCAGTCCCCTTGAATGGCGTATTGCAGACCTTCTTGAAGTTTGCAAAGATGAAGGTAGTCACTTCCCTCGTCCTTGGCACAGGCGATGGTTCGACTTCAAGCGCTGGCTGCTCCACTGGTGTAGCTGTCGTTGCGGCAGAATGGTTGGAGGCCAGGGTCTGAACAAGCTGTTGCAGGGTATCTACCTGCTTTTGTTGGACTGAGAGCCTTGCCTCTAGGTTGCTCTCGAACTTGGCTTGGCGGGCATCATCCCTCTGTCGTTGCTCGGTTAACATTTGCATCACTTGTTGAATCGAGTCTGTTTGAGACATGCCTCGTTGGCTCCGAGAGCTTCCTGATGTTCCGGAGCTGCTCTCCTGAGTCCGAGGCTCGCCTGGTGCTAGCGCTGATGGTTGCGCTTGCGTCGTTCCTTGAAAGGAAGGTAAATTACATCAGGATCATAATGTATTATGGACTTATTGCATGAACGTATCTCATTTGGCCTTAACGAGTTCAGGAGTTCGCATAGGCGAGTTATCGCTAAGGGAACTTTTTCGTTTCATGAATCAAAGGAACTTTGAAGCTATGCTCTGATACCAACATGTCACGCCCCGATCCCGTGGAATCGATAGTCGTCCCCCGGGCGTGACCGCCGTGCGGGCCTAGGTTGCGCACCGCACAAGGCTAAGTATTTTTGTTTCGCATAGCGAGCACATATTCAGAGTACGCAGATAATTGAACACAGATTGAAACATGAAAAAGTTCTCTTTTATTGATAATATGAACATCTATTACAAACTCCCTGAACTGAGTCATATGGATTGCCTCTATGGGCTTACAAAAGTGTTGACACAAAATGAGATAGCAGTCCTGTACATTACATCCCTTACTAAACTCAAAATATAAGACCTTGGGACGGAACGACTGCCTTGCCACGGAGCTGCATGATTGCTTTGGTGGCTAGCTTCTTCTTCAAAAGGCTTCTTCTTCAAAATGCTTCTAAGGTGGCACGGTCGAGGCGTGCCTACAGCTGGACTGGATTGGGGGTTTGTCTCCTGCTCCTCGCTCGGTTCTTCCTAGCGCGGGGAACCTGTTTCAACGAGGGTCAGTACATCGAAACGTACTGGTGAAGGCAAGCTATCCCAACTATACCAATCAACACGTTATCTTATTGAAGCATGCATATTTATCGTGGGTTTCTATCTTGCCTTAGTTCATTTTACAACAAGACATAGATATAGAATTATTGAAATAACCCGCCACCGTTCGGTGACATTTACCTTTCCGTCTGAACCACCTGCACGATACTTACCTTGCCTTCCCTGTCAAGAAGACACAAGTTAGTTGCAACAGGTTTAAATATACGAGGGGATCACTGGCTTTGATGCCATAATGGACGGTCTTAGTCTCAGGCTAAGGTGACGGAGGCACATGTATCGCTGCACGCCATCTCGCCTATGGGAGAGACTAATCTTGAGGTTCCGTCCGGATCGGATCGGTGCCAGTGCCCCAGCGACCGTCCGCAGGAACCGAGAGGCCTTGTGCACAAGTTGTCCGTGATCAACGGCGTTTGTGTTAAGTTTGCATTTATGTAGCTGAGGCATTGAAATCAGGGGATATATAGCATTGTGTGATGTATTTTGCATAGTCTCCCTGAATAATTGATGCATGGCAAGGGTGTTCTACATAAAGCATATTTATAGAAGAAGAAGTAAGCATTCTAACTTGTATATATGCATATGGTAAACATTTTGAAATAGGCAAGCATGTAATAAGTAACCGTTCACACGTTTTAATGACAAGCATACAGATCCAAGTCTATTTCCCTTATCTTGATATCTTTTAGTTAATACTTGGTATCGTTTGATCGGGGCAAGCACGAACGCAAGATTTAGATGTGAAGACTAGCAAGTAGGGCTAGCTAATCGGGTTGGTAGCCACTCACTTTTAGTGGTTGGAAGGAGGAAGGAAGGAAGTGATTTAGGAGTCCGCTTGAGCGACGCCTAGTGCTGGATCACCTGTATTGACACGAACAGCTGATCAGTACTTCTTCCTCTCTTTCCATTATCGGAATTGAAGTGCAGTCCTAAGAACGAAAGCAATGAAATCCATCGAAACCGTTCAAGAAAACCCAAACAAATCCGAAATCCAACTCAAGGCACGAAAGCAACAAGCGACAGCGAAAACTAGGCAACAAAAGAATGCAGCGGAGAGGTCCCTCCTGACTCTGCCGCTAAGTCGATCCTTGGGGCACGGTCCACTGAATATGGGAATCGATTCCGAAGAAACAAATCCATAACGAGGACGAGTTCTTAATTCAATCTATCCCGATCGAACGATACCGTCTTAGTATTTCTTAGCCGCGCTCCCCGAATAGGGGGAACGGGGCACCACACTACCTATTATGGTCCCTATGAGGGGACAGATGATATCTATGAAGAGCCAGAACCCACCCAGGAGACCCCTGCTGCAGAGTAGCTAGCAGTAGCTATCTTTTATTTTGTTTCTTATCTTATTTAATCGGGTTTGTCCCCGATTTCATTTGGAATTCCTGTATTAAACATTTGAATTGTTGTCACATTTATTTCAGTTGCAAATTTTAAGTTTCTATTCTCATTATTATCTTGCCTATGTTAATTGTGAATGAGTTAGACTAGTTTAGATGGATTGACCTAGACAGCGTACTACCGCCGACTCTGCGGCGTAGGCTGGACGTACCCACGTACTCGTGCCCGAACTTCCGGGTGCGGGTCGTGACACATTTTTATGGTGGCCCATGCAGGTCCTATCCTAAAATAGGGTAATACCCTAGGACAGGGTATGGAATACGATTGAGGATTCTAGGAAAAGCTCATTCACAGTATAGCGTCCTTATTTCAATTCTTGATATCATTGCTGCTCAATTTTTCCTATCGTCTTTGATTTCCAAGTATTCTATTCTGATCTTCCTATCCCTTAATCTTTCAAAATGGTCCAGACCAGGAACACAGTAGGAGGCACATCAGAACCAGCAAACGCCAAGGCAACGATAGAGGAAACAACGCTGCAAAGCGTCCAAATAACGGCGGTAAACAACGTGGAGACACCAACAAGACCTGCAACTTTTGCAGGAAGCCTGGGCATATCGAAAAAGATTGTCGCCGCAAGCTTGGGACTTGCCTCCGTTGCGGCGATCCAACCCATCAAATTAGCAGATGTCCGCTCTCTCCACCACAACAGCAGAATCAGACACCGGCACCTCAGGGAAATAGAGTGGCGCCTCAGCAAGGGCGTAATCAAGCTCAAGGCCGGGTCTATACCATGACATGGGAAGAAGCTCTAGCTTCGGATACCGTCGTGTCAGGTACTTTGCTTTTCAATAATATACCTGCTCGTGTTCTATTTGATTCAGGTGCAACGCATAGTTTTATTTCCACAAATTTTGCCGTGGAGAACAATGTAAAAATGACTCCGTTGCACTTAGATTTAAATGTTAGCACCCCCTCTGGTACGAAAATCCCTGTTCGTTCAGTATGCCTAGGCGGTTACATTTGTATTGGGGAGAAGAAGCTGTCGCTCGATGTCTTAGTTCTTGACGTTAGGGACTATGATATCATCTTGGGAATGGACTGGCTAGGCGCATGCGCGGCAACTATTGAGTGTGCAGAGAAGTGAGTCATTTTCCGTCTGCCCGGAGAAGCCGTGTTCTGTTACACCAGTAGTCCAGCGAACGATGCGACCAAGGCCTGCATGGTGATTTCGACAAAATCTGCTCGGCGAATGCTCTACACAGGCTGCGAGGGATTTCTAGCATCAGTTCGGGACACGCGGCAGGACTACGCAAACGTCGAGCCTGATTTCGTTGAGGCGGAGTTCCCCGACGTATTTCCGAGCGAACTACCCGGCATGTCGCCCGATCGAGAGATTGAATTCACTGTTGACACATTTCCGAACACGCAGCCGATCTCCAAACCTCCATACAGAATGGCCCCTGCAGAGCTGAAGGAATTAAAGTGCCAACTCCAAGAATTACTTGAGCGTGGGTTTATCCGTCCGAGCGTGTCTCCTTGGGGCGCGCCTGTACTCTTTGTGAAGAAAAAGGACGGAACTCTACGCCTCTGCATTGACTATCGAGAACTGAATAAAGTCACAATCCGAAACAAATATCCTCTGCCACGGATTGATGACTTGTTCGATCAACTACAGGGCGCAGCAGTATTTTCAAAAATAGATCTTCGCTCGGGCTATCACCAGCTGAAGATTAGGCCTGAGGACACCCCCAAAACTGCTTTCCGAACCCGGTACGGTCATTACGAGTTTTCCGTGATGCCGTTTGGATTGATGAATGCGCCTGCAGCATTCATGGATGTTATGAATCGAGTATTTATACCTTTCATCGATAAATTTGTGGTGGTTTTTATCGATGACATCTTGGTGTACTCGAAGACTAGGGATGAGCATGCAGGACACCTGCGGATGGTGCTGCAAACCCTTCGAGACAACAAGTTGTACGCCAAATTAAGTAAATGTGGATTCTGGCTAGACAGTATATCCTTTTTAGGGCATGTCATCTCTTCGAAAGGCATTTCAGTTGATCCGAAGAAGGTAGAAGCAATCCTGCAGTGGAAACGACAGGAGTCAGCCAGCGATATCCGAAGTTTTCTTGGACTGGCAGGGTACTACCGTAGGTTCATACAGAACTTTGCTAGAATTGCTTCGCCCTTGACTCAGCTCACACGGAAGGGTGCGAAGTTTACTTGGACGGACGACTGTGAAGCTTCGTTTACGGAGTTAAAGCAGCGCCTCGTCTCCGCCCCGGTCCTTACTTTGCCAAACGGACCAGATGACTTCAAAATATATAGCGATGCATCAGGAAGGGGACTAGGATGTGTCCTGATGCAACGGGATAAAGTGATAGCCTATGCGTCTAGACAGCTAAAGCCTCATGAGCAGAACTACCCAACGCATGACCTTGAACTTGCCGCGGTAGTGTTTGCATTTAAGCTGTGGCGCCACTATCTTTATGGCGTGCCGTATGAAATCTACACGGACCATAAGAGCTTGAAATATTTGTACACTCAAAAAGATTTGAATCTTCGGCAGCGGCGATGGCTTGAACTCCTTAGCGATTTCGATATCACGATCAGATACACGCCTGGCAAGGGAAACGTAGTAGCTGACGCACTGAGTCGAGTGTTCGTAGGGAGCTTGCCTATCAACGATATGCTGTGCCGAGACCTTGAATCACTGGGCATTACACTGAAAATAAGATATAAGAAGTGGGCGCAAGTATCACAACTGCGCCTCGAACCCGACTTGTTACATAGAGTGAAGACCGCTCAGAAGGACGACCCGTTCCTGTAAAAGATTCATGCCCTTATCTCAGCAGGGAAGGCATCCGACTTTGCGGTAAGCACAGATGGGATGCTTCGAGTGAAGGGGAGACTGTGCGTTCCAAGCGACGCGGCCCTCAGAGAAAAAATACTCACGGAAGCCCACTATGCTAGCTATACTTCTCATCCGGGTAGCACAAAGATGTATCGGGATCTTCGTACGACGTTTTGGTGGCACGGCTTGAAACGGGATGTGGAGCAGTTTGTGTCGCATTGCATGGCTTGTCAACGAGTAAAGGCCGAACACCAGAAACCAGGCGGAGAGCTACAAAGCCTTACTATTCCGGAGTGGAAATGGGATGATTAACGATGGATTTTATTGTTGGCTTGCCGAGGACGCAACGCGGACATGATGCAGTCTGGGTTATCGTCGACCGACTCACCAAGTCAGCTCACTTCCTGCCTATCAAGTCTACTTGGAGTGCCAACCGCCTGGCTCAGATATATCTCAACGAAATCGTTCGACTCCATGGCGTGCCCGTAACCATAGTCTCCGATCGAGATGGTCGATTTATATCACGTTTCTGGGGAAGCCTGCAGTCAGCAATGGGGACGAAGTTGAAGTTTAGCTCCGCCTACCATCCATAGACCGACGGCCAAACCGAACGTGTCAACCAGATCCTCGAAGACATGTTGCGACTCTGCGCCTTGGACTTGAAGACTAGTTGGGACCTTCATCTACCTTTAGCTGAATTTGCTTACAACAATAGTTATCAATCAAGCATTCAAATGGCGCCGTATGAGGCATTATACGGGCGGAAGTGTAGATCTCCTATCTGTTGGGACGAAGTTGGGGAACGACAAGTACTTGGCCCTGAGCTCGTGGAGCAGACCGTCCAGAAGGTCCGGCTGATTCGGGAAAGATTAAAGGTAGCTCAAAGCCGTCAAAAGAGCTACGCGGACACACATCGAAGACCGCTAGAGTTCCAAGTAGGCGACCGAGTATTCCTCAAGGTCTCGCCCATGCGAGGAGTCAGCAGGTTCGGGGTAAGAGGAAAGCTAAGTCCGAGATTTGTCGGCCCGTTCGAAATACTAAAGCCGGTTGCCTTAGTTGCGTATCAGATTGCTCTACCACCATCCCTATCCGACATACACGATATATTCCATGTTTCGCAAATTAGAAAATATGTGTACGACCCGAGCCATGTGGTAGACCTGGACCAACTGAACCTTCAAGCCGACTTGACGTATGTAGAACAGCCTGTGCAAATTTTGGATAGAAAAGAAAAGCTGCTTCGGACTCGTTCGGTTCCTCTCGTGCGCATGCTTTGGCGGAATCACTCTGTCGAAGAATCTACTTGGGAGCTTGAATCCGAAATGAGGGAAAGGTTCCCCTTATTATTTCCTAGTGGTAGGTTCTATTCCTTAAGTTTCGGGACGAAACTTCCAATTAGTTGGGTAGGATGTGGTGCCCCGTTCCCCCTATTCGGGGAGCGCGGCTAAGAAATACAAGACGGTATCGTTCGATCGGGATAGATTGAATTAAGAACTCGTCCTCGTTATGGATTTGTTTCTTCGGAATCGATTCCCATATTCAGTGGACCGTGCCCCCGGGATCGACTTAGCGGCAGAGTCAGGAGGGACCTCTCCGCTGCATTCTTTTGTTGCCTAGTTTTTGCTGTCGCTTGTTGCTTTCGTGCCTTGAGTTGGTTTTCGGATTTGCTTGGATTTTCTTGAACGGTTTCGATGGATTTCATTGCTTTCGTTCTTAGGACTGCACTTCAATTCCGATAATGGATAGAGAGGAAGAAGTGCTGATCAGCTGTTCGTGTCAATATAGGTGATCCAGCAGTAGGCGTCGCTCGAGCGGACTCCTAAGGTACTTCTTTCCCTCCTCCTTCCAACCACTAAAGTGAGTGGCTACCAACCCGATTAGCTAGCCCTTCTTGCTAATCTTCACATCTAAATCTTGTGTTCGTGCTTGCCCCGATCAAACGATACCAAGTAATAACTAAAGACTACAATAACAAGGGGATAGACTTGGGTTATATTATGCTTGTCAAATAAAACTTGTGAACGGTTATTTACTTACATGCTTGCTCGTTTGGAACGTTCTTCACATGCATAAATATAAGTTAGAATACATATTTCTTCTTAATTTGTGCTATGATAGAACTCTTCTTGAATGCCATAAACTGAACAGGTAGGCTATGCAAAAGTAAATCTTGTCCTGTACTGCCCTACTCCTGTTATGCCTGATTTGCCTCGATTGCTAACTTAGTGTACTGCGTTGATCACGGACAACTTGTGCACAAGGTCTTAGTTCCTGCGGACGGTCGCTGGGGCACCGGCACCGATCCGATCCGGACGGAACTCATGATAGTCGCCTGCTATAGGACGGAATGCCTTGGGACGTCCTGATCTATGCGTCGCACGGCACTCTGTACCGAGACTAGCCCGTCCATTATGGCAACGTGCCAGTGATCCCTCTTGTATATTTAAACCTGTTGCTACTAACTTGTGTCTTCTTGACAGGGAAGGCAAGGTAAGTATATACAGGTGGTTCAGACGAACAGGTAAATGTCACCGAACGGTGACGGGTTGTTTCATTGCTTTCTATATCAAATTCTTGCTGTAAAAATGAACTAAGGCAAGATAGAAACCCACAATAAATATGCATGCTTCATTAAAACAACGTGTTGATTGGTATAGTTGGGTTAGCTTGCCTTCACCAGTACGTTTCGATGTACTGACCCTCGTTAAAACAGGTTCCCCGCGCTAGAAGAACCAAGCGAGGAGCAGGAGACAAACCCCCAATCCAGTCCAGCTGTAGGCACGCCTCGACCGTGCCACCTTTTGTAGCATTTTGAAGAAGAAGCCTTTTGAAGAAGAAGCTAGCCACCAAGCAACCATGCAGCTTCGTGGCAAGGCAGTCGTTCTGACCCAAGGTCTTATATTTTGAGATGTAGTAAAGGATGTAATGTACATGACTGCTATCTCATTTTGTGTCAACACTTTTGTAAGCCCATAGAGGCAATCCTTATGACTCAGTTCATGGAGTTTGTAATAGATGTTCATATTATCAATAAAAGAGAACTTTTCCATGTTTAAATCTGTGTTTCAATTATCTGCGTACTCTGAATATGTGCTCGCTATGCAAAACAAAAACAAAAATACTTAGCCTTGTGCGGTGCGCAACCTAGGCCCGCACGGCGGTCACGCCCGGGGGACGACTATCGATTCTACGGAATCGGGGCGTGACAACCCCTACCCCCTCAGGACCCTCACACAGCAATTTCCCTCAATTCTGTGAATTTTAGTATTTTCAGAAATCGGGTGTTTTTTCCAGACAATTTTGTAATTGTGCAATTTCCCAAAATAGGATCTCTGTGCAATTTATGAAATTTCAGGGACCTTTCTGCAAGTTACAGTGCGAGGTGTTACCCCCTCATTGGCCGGTGAACCTGCACCGTCCATTTGGAGACGGGACCCACCCGAAAATATCCCGAAAATATCCTGAAAATATCTACAAAATATCTTGTAAAATATCTCTAGATATTTTACTTATTAAAATAATATAAATTTCTATAAAAGAAAACAAAAGAAAAAGAATTAAAATAAAAAGAAAACAAAAACCCTAACCCTACCCTGGCCGCAGCCCCCCCCCCCCGCCGGAGCGGCAACCCCCCCCTCGCCCGAGCGGTGAGCCGACCCCCGCCCGCGGCGAGTCCCCCCCCGCTGACCCGACTCCTCCTCCTCCTTCCCCCGAGCTCCTTCCCCGACTCCCACCACCGCCATCCCCTCTCCTGCCCCCGACTTCCTCCTTCCCCTCCGCCTGACGACCCCCTCACGTCTCCGCCACCACCGCCAACACCACCATCTCCGACACCACTTCTCCCCCTTCTCCTCCATCTCCACCGCCACCCCCATCACAGCCACTCGCCACCGCCATCCCCGAGCTCCAGCCGACCCCTCGACAGCCCTCCCCTCTTCTCCTTCTCGGTTTCCTCCTCCTCCTCTCCACCGTGAACTCCCCCTTCCCCCTTCCCCCGACCCGCCAGAGCAGCAGCACCCCCCCGCAGCTACTCCTCCTCCACCTCCACTCGCCACCCGCCACCCCTTCCCCTTCACCATCGACCTCCCCGAACTCCCTTCCCTCTTCACCAGCATCTCTCCTCTCTCCCTCCTTCATTTCCCCTTCCCCAACCACCGACCTCGCCGACGAGCCGACCCCCTGAGCTCGCCATCACCACCACTCGCCACCACCATCACCATCTTCCCAGCTCCTCCTCCACTCCAGCACCTCCCCAGAACCTCTCCCCTCATCCTCGTCGCCACCAGCCTCCAGCGAGCAGCCCCAGCCCTCGATGCAGCGGCCACGACCTAGCCACCCAACCCCAGACACATCGGCCCCGCAGAACTCGGACACAGCAGCTGGACGCAGAACCCGGACACATCCAGGACACAAATCCTGTGTCGAATCGACGCACGGACACGCGCAACTCGGTTTCCCGGAGCCCTGTTCAGGTAACCCGTTCTAACTCCTCGTAATTCTATTTTTATTTCCGTCAGTTATGACCCGTAGGCTATGTGACCCTCTCGGTGCCCGTGCAACCCGCTCGGTGCATCGCGTCATGTGGCGATCGCGGCACGCGATCCAAAAACGGGAAAAACTATTCCCCGATTCACCCCGGAACTGAGTATGCCCCGCCAAACGGGACGACTTGGTCGCACGCAGTTTTTACCGAAATGTGCGCATCGTTGATACGGACGTGCGGGATTTTGCAGAAGTTGATTTGGATGTGCGTGCACACCGGAATCAACGCGTATCCGCCGACAACGTCCCGTATCCGCCTGTTCTGGAACACGCTACAACTTTGTGTACACACATCGGATCGAGACAAAACTTGTGCCATCGGACTCGTAGCAATACGCTGGTCCTGTGATTCAAGTTTGGTTCAATTCTGAGAACGTTGACAGAATCCCATATCGTGGGCCCCACAGGCTCCACTTGACGGGCAATTTTGTGACCGGCTCATCGAAATCCAAATCTGGAAGTTCTGTTGGGTTCGTATCATCGTTCCTGACTTGTTGACACTAAGTTTAGCAAATTTGGAGACCTTTGACCCTGACACATTTTTCGGTACAAAGCGGCCCACATGTGGATCCCGCTTTGACCAGAAACTGTCATTTTTGCCCCTGTGTCCAAATTGGACTTAAGGACAGGCGTTTCTAGCTATTTGATATTTTCTGAGACTGTTAGTAATGTTTATTTCAGTATCCGAAGACATTCATTCTGAGGTCATAGTTTCTGACACTTGGTACTTGACATCTGGACGTTATATTTGTAGCTCTCTTGCCAGGCAAGTATACCTTGCCTTGTTGTACTGTTTAAATTCAATTATTGTTAGTTACATGTTTATTCATTATATAAATGTGCGCGTCCGAGCAGACTCGGGTGCAGTCAACGAAGGCGTTGACGTTAGGAGTAGTATCTGACTTAGTGTCTAGTAGACCCACCTAAAGTTGTGAAGTTATTGATATAACTTCCCAGGCCTTGACACGTATCATTACACGTCACAGAGTGAGTTCATGTAGGGACGCGTGCCTCATGCGCGACTGGCCATCAGTGTGAGCAACACGTGTAGCGGTATGTAGCTCAGTTGTTTATTTCATAGAGACTTGCATCATAGTATGAAATGTCCACGTCGTTTTCACGATTTGTACATCTACATTGGGCGGAAAAGATTACTAGTAGGCGTATGGGACACCCCCTCCATGATGTTATATCCTTCGTACCATGCTCCTCATGGTCGATTGCAGAGTGCCCATGCGTCTGGGGGCATATGACACATATACTAGCCAGTCATGACGATTGGTGAATTACGTCAGCATATGTCTAGCCTACACATTCCCATGCGTACTACCAGGTCTTCAATTTGCATTCACTTAGATGGTTAGCACACCCCATTTATTTATTCAGTATTTACATACATGGCATGTTGTTTTTCTGTATCTTGTTATGTCCCTCTGAGGACTTGGTCCCCTTCCAGGTGTAGATGTTCATGAGTATTCGCAGGAGCGCAGATCCGGACAGGCTACTTGTATTCCAAGGAGGTCTTCTCTTCGGGCCTCGTAATTGTCAGATGTTGTTCTTATATGGTGTGTATCTGGTTCCTTTTTATATTCTATTTCGGCAGTAGATTTGTTTCCATCTGACTGTCATTCTTAGATATCTGTATTGAGATCTAGTTACATGGTTATTGGTTATTCATATGTATATTTGACTATGTGGATGAGATTTAGATATTACCCTGTGACTTGTGATTAGTTTTACCACTTGTGAATTTATTGTTCATATACAGCGTACGCACGTATATATGGTTTCCATATATTGGAGTTGCCATATATACGGGCGGCTGGCATAGTTACGTGACCTAGTCCTACGTATTTTGGGACTGGGGCGTGACAGGGCCGGCCGTTTGGGGGGAGACGAACCGGAGGGGTCGCGGCGGGGAGGCGAGGGGTCTCTGCGGTTGCGGGAGGTGAGCGGACGCGGCGGAAGCCGGTGGGTCGTAACAGTCGGCGGAGGGAAGGGAACGGCGGAGAGAAGGCGACGGCGGTTACGGGAATGAAGCGGTTACGGTAACAAGGTTTTAACGGGTCGGGTTCAGGTCGGCGGGTTTTGGGTCAGCGGGTTCAGATCCGAACCCGCTAGGGTTTAAATTAGGGTACGGGTTAGCGGGTTCAAATCCGACCCGTTAGGGTTGGTTTGAGTTGGGTTGGTTCAGGATTTGGTTCGGTTCAGGATGGGTTAAACCGGTTTAGTTTTTTTTTAAACCTTGTTTTTAGGTATTTAAAAATAGTTTTGGGTCCAATAAATTCCAGAAAAATTATACTATGTCTAATTATTTATTTTACACTCAAAAATATTATTTTTATAATATTTTTATATTTAATAAAATCATAAAATTTATTTAATACCAGAAAACATTTATTTTTAATTAGTTAAAAATCATAAAAAAATTCCAAAAATTTATATTTTTAATTTTAAAAAAATCTGGGTGTTTACAATCTACCCTCCTTAAAAGAATTACGTCCTCACAATTAAGAAATCATAACCGGTCAGAAGAGATGACGCGATTGCAAGACATGGTTGAAAGCATGACACAAGGAAAGAATCAGGGTCAAGAAAATCGAAGGAAAATGTGAGGGTTAAGCAGAACACGTAGGGAAGGAATAAAGTATTTTCCTAAACAATGAAAGTTAGGTAATTCAAGAGTAAAGGAATCGGGTTTGGACAAGAAAAACTACAACTTAGGAAAACTAGGGTATAAATTACTAACAAGTTCAAAATACTAGGTTTTGTCTAGGAAAATAAATTAACAGGCACGTGCTATGGCATTACTAGGAATAGATAGCTATGAATAACTTAAATCTTACGCGTATTTGCTAATCCTCGAGTCTGTGCGTCCTCCATGGTCATCGCAAAAGCTTGTCACGTCCTTGTGGTTGAGTCATCTGCTGTTGCTGGGCCTGCTGGAAGAGTACTGCTCGTGATGCCAATGGTGGCCTCGGTTGATATCCTCTTGGTGCTGGTAAAGCTTGTTGGTTTACTATCGGTGCTCATTCTCGATGCTCAGGGCATTCCCTCACTGAATGCTGACTAGATCCGCAAGCTAAACATAATCCCAATTTACGTTTACACTTATTCTCAACATGGCCTACCTTGCCACAGTAGTAACAAGTAGGAAGGATTAGGGATTGTGATACTGCTCTCTGTGATGGTTTAATTTGAGGTTGATTTGCAGACTCCTTTTGTGATGCTCTGGTTGGTGCTGATATGAAAGGCCATTTCAGGCTGGACTCTCTCCTGGTGACGTGCTCCATGCGTCGTGCTGCAGCAAGGACGTCCGAGTAAGAAGTAGGTGCAACAGAGCCAATCTGTCTCTGTAGCTCAAAGTTTAGTCCGTCGAAGAACTTCTCAGCCTTCTCTTCTTCTGTCGGGATCAAGGTAGGGGCAAAGCGATTCAGATGAATGAACTCCGCATTATACTCTTCTACTGTCATATTGTCTTGAGTGAGGCCATTGAACTTGTTCCGAAGTTCTGATCGAGCAATAGATGGAATGTACATCTCATGAAAGAGTCTAGAGAACTCTTCCCAAGTGACTCGGTCTGGTCCGAGCCGTCTTTCCTGTAACGCTCTGCAATCGCACGGTGTGTTACGCTGAGTCGGATTGAATCAAATAATAGCTGGTTATATTTGATTTGTTGGATTTTGGGAAGAAGTATTGATTGAGTTGGTTTCATGTGTAGATGGCTAGCAGAGTTCGATGGGAATTAGGTGTTCGTTCAGAACAATACTGAGATAGCTGGATTGGAGCGATAATATCGTCTTCCTTAGTCCGATCGGTCGGATGATTTGGGGAGCACGGCCTGCTCGTACGGTCATACCAGTTGAGTAGATCGCGCTTTGCATCGGACCACGGGTTCAAGGGACTGGCCGTATCGACAGGACATGATGCTTAACGGGATCAAACATAGTGAGTGGGCTCTTTCCCTCGCCTCTACTCCTTCATGCCTAATAATATAGAAAATACGTAAAGGCTTGAAACACTCGGATTGAAACATTGGGAATCACTACACTGAGGCGTGCATAGAGTGTACGTCGTTTGCTTAGATAGGATTTGTGGCTTGAATTGATTTGCGCGTTGGATAGTTGGAGCTAGAGTTAGATTATCACTTGAGGCGGTTGGTTAAATGATTAGGATTATGCTTGGACAGTTGGAATGATACATTGAGGCATTAGAAATATTGGGAATTCGGGCGAGCGAGCGTGCATCCGTGCACGAGTATCACTTGGTCGCTTTGTCTTATAAAGCGAGCAGTTGTGGTTCAAAACCGAACAACTGCATCGGCGAGGGTATTGTGCCACTGTTGGGACATTGTGCCATGGGATTGTTCTGAGCGTGGGGTGTTGCACCCAATTTGAAATACTGTATTGAGAAGCGGCATTGTGCCTATGGGATAACTTGAGATTAGTGCCTTGGGCAATATGTTGGAAGAATGGTTATGGAAGTTTTGGTTGGATAATTGGTTGAATGAGTCTAGAATCGCTTGGTGGAGCGAGAATGTTCGATCCTCTCGTCATACCTACTTGGTGTCTGCATGTCACGGACAACCTGTGTTGCACGGGGTTTGGTCTCCTCGAACGGGAAGGCTCCGGAACACCGGGACCGTTCGGCCATGGAGGAGACAACTTGGTAACGTGCCTCGGGCGCGGTGCCGGCGGTTTAATACGATTCAGGCGGGTTCGCTACTTAGCGTTGTTTCGAGTAGAACCGCATTTGATCAGTCCGATCAACGTCTTTTATGGCTTGGCCAGTGACTTCATATAGATAAGAGTTGGTTTGCTTTACTTTGGTTGGTTTGTGCTTCGTGTAGGCGCGGCCACCTTGCCTCGGCAAGAGTGTGCACTATGAGATTGGATTGTAAACTTTGGTTTGAGGATGGATATTGAGGCATTGGATTGTTGGTTCGATAGTCGCGTTGCTTGGGCTTTGAGTAGGATGGTTTGCATGCTAGAATCCTTCGGGTTGGTTATGTATTGCTTGTCGATTGGATTGAGTTGAATGCTTGCATGCTTAAATTGCTTTACAGCTTTCCTTAACATGTCATCCCTATGCCATGAAATAAATCTAGGATTCAACTAGAAAGATCACCATTTAACTGTTTGTATTCACTATTTTACTTAGTGTCGGCTTAGACGAGTGGGTTACCCCGTTCACCAGTACGGCTGTGTATTGACCCACGTTTGTGGACATTATTTCAGGTACGCAGGTGTAGTGGCGCTGCTTGGATATACGAGACATGATGTATGAACTGTAAGTACCTTTGTGGGCTAGAGAAAAGAGCAAGAGTATTTCAATCGCCTTTGAGGCAATCGCCTTTGTGGCATTTTATTTGGACCCTATCGATAGCTTCTCTGCGTATACTCTGATGTATGCTTGGTACACAATACTTTACTTTCATTGCAACTTGGTCATTTCGATGATAACTTTGGTGTTTGACAACATCGCCTTGTACGAGCGCAACTCCAGGCTCGTACGGCATCACGTCCCGATGAGAACGATTGTCCTGTGGAAGAGCTGCAACGTGGTGATTCACGTTCAGAGGGGACTATTGAGCTTGCGGGAGATTGGGGCATGACAAATTGGTATCAGAGCGCCTGGTTCATTTTCTTGGACTTGGTCCTTCGCTTCATCACAAACTTTAAATAGCTTCCGCGTTTCGTTTAGCTTTTGGCTCTACTCTGTGCTGCATTGGATATTTCATGCAATAAGTCTATATATTGCTGGTTGTGGCTGCATGTTGTGCTTCGTTGTGTTGCTTTTGTTAGTTTTTGTTAGATCGCTTAGCATCGTTAGGCGTTGTTGCATTCGTGCAGCAAGTTGGGTGGCGTTGTTGCATTTGTGCAACAAGTTGAGAGCTGTCGTTGGCTTGGCTTGGCTTGTCATTCTAGGAGTTTCTGATTGCATCAGTGGATCAGTTGGTTGGCAGACGAGATTGGTTATGTGGCATGTTGTGAGTAGAAGCATCGATTAAGAATGGATCATTGCACGAGTTGCTCGTGTGGCGCATCGGTCGAGCAGGTTTGAGTTTGTCTTGGGAATATCAGGATAAGTTTGCACGAGTTGATCGTACAACAAATGTGTGGAACAGTTGGGTATTGGATTGGACTACTTGGAAGACGATCATTGCACGGGTTGCTCGTGTTGCTAAAGTATCAGACGATTTGAGAATAGTTGGAAGCATTGAGAACGGGATATAGCACAACAAATGTGAGGCAATCGCCTTTGTGGCATTTTATTTGGACCCTATCAAGAGCTTCGCTGCGTATACTCTGATGTGTGCTTGGTACACAATACTTGACTTTCGTTACAACTTAGTCATTTCGATGATAACTTTGGTGTTTGACAACATCGCCTTGTACGAGCGTAACTCCAGGCTCGTACGGCATCACGTTCCGATGAGAACGATTGTCCTGCGGGAGAGCTACAACATGGTGATTCACGTTCAGCGGGGACTATTGAGCTTGTGGAAGATTGGGACATGGGCTACCAAAAAAAACCATGTCACGCCCCAGTCCCAAAATACCGAGGGACTAGACACGTGACAATGGCTAGCAGCACACACCGATGGGCAAACCCAATTTAATGGACCCATCAAGGTGTAATTAAGCTGTAAAACAACTATAAAGGTCTATGATACTAATCTCATCCACTGAAGATAAATAAAATCAATATCAGATTCATCAAGATGGAATAATAATCAACAAGTCTCAATAAATATCTCGGGGAACAACCTGATAAAGAGTTTGATACAGCAGTTCAATAGACAAGAAATAAGAGTCTAACAATAGAAATAACTGAGTATAATAAACCAGATACTCAGAAGAAATCCTCAGCGATCACCTCGTCCTCTGGTTCTGGTACTGCTCCAACGCCTGCTTCTGTCCTGTATACCTCGGGGTAGATCACCTCTGCTAAACCTGGGGACATAATCCGGATTCCAGGTCCTCAGGGGACATAGTGTAGCGCCCCGTTCTCCCGGTGCGGAGAGCGCGGCTAAGAAACACAAGATGGTATCGTTCGATCGGGATCGATTGAAACAAGAACTCGTCCTCGTTATGGATTTGTTTCTTCAGAATCGATTCCCATATTCAGTGGACCGTGCCCCCGGGATCGACTTAGCGGCAGAGTCAGGAGGGACCTCTCCGCTGCTATCTTTTATTGCCTCGGTTTTCGATGTCGCTTGTTGCTTTCGTGCTTTGAGTTGGTTTTAGGATTTGCTTGTTTTCCTTGAACGGTTTCGATGGCTTTCATTGTTTTCGTTCATTGACTTGCACTTCTATTCCGAGAATGGAAAGAGAGGAAGAAGTATTAATCGAGCTGTTCATGTGCAGGTGAACGAGCAGTAGGCGGCTTGCGAGCGGAGTCGTGAAGCGCCTCTTTCCTTCTCCTTCCAAAAATCTAAGTGAGTGGCTACCAACCCGATTAGCTAGCCTTGTTTCCAAGCTTCGCACCCTAAAAATCTGCACTCTTCTTTGCCCCGATCAAACGATACCAAGTAATAATAAAAGAAACCAAGATAAAAGAGAATAGACTTGGTTAATACTGCTTGTCAATCAAATTCGTGAACGGTTACTTACTTGCATGCTTGTTCGTTCAGAATATTCATCATATGCATAAATTATAGTTAGAATATATCTTCTTCTATAAATTGTGCTATTTATGAATCATATCGTGTATGCGCATAACTGTTCCTAGAGGCTATGCAAAATGAATCATGCATTACTCGTGTTGCCTCAACTGTGTGAAGTGATAATTTAACTAAACATCGTGTGTTCGATCACGGACAACTTGTGCACAAGGATATAAGTTCTGCGGACGATCGCTGGGGCACTGGCACCGATCCGATCCGGGCAGACTTCGTATTTATAGTCAAATCGTGTGCGGACGGGATAACTTGCAATGCATCATATTTTCTGAGCTCCTCGTGTTTTCTCGTTGCATGCTATCCTTGTCCTTAACTAGTCCATATGGCATCAAGCCAGTGATCCTCGTGTGTATATGCTTGCAATGCCTCGTGTGTTTATCATGTGAATATGGCTT
The DNA here is from genome assembly GCA_036927795.1 of Iris macrosiphon. Lineage (NCBI taxonomy): Eukaryota > Viridiplantae > Streptophyta > Magnoliopsida > Asparagales > Iridaceae > Iris > Iris macrosiphon. The sequence goes on from JAYESA010000016.1 coordinate 18,628,657, forward strand.
GCAATGCATCGTGTGTTCAACGTGTATATTTAAACCTGTTGCATACTAACTTGTGTCTTCGTGGCAGGGAAGGCAAGGTAAGTATTGTGCAGGTCATTCAGACGGACAGGTAAAATCCACCGAACGGTGGCACGTTCATTTCAGTAAATTCTATATGCTGCTTACTTGTAAATGAACTAAGGCAAGATAGAAACCCACAAATATGCATGCTTCATTAAAACAACGTGTTGATTGGTATAGTCAGGCTAGCTCGTCTTCACCAGCATATTTCGATATGCTGACCCTCGTTGAAATAGGTTCTCCGTACTAAGGCGAACCGAGCGAGGAGTCGAAGTCGTCTTCCCGATCCAGTCCAGCTGTTGGTGCATCTTCACCGCGCCCCTCGAAGCATTTTAGAGTCAGGAGCCTGCAACTCTTCATACACAAATGCAGCTCCGTGGCAAAGCTGTCCTCCAGCCTGGAGGTCTTTATCATTTTGAGTTTATAAAAGGATGTAATGTACAGGACTGCTATCTCATTTTGAGTCAACACTTTTGTAAGCCGTTCGGCATATTAGCTGACTCGTTCAGGAGTTTGTAATAGATGTTCATTATCAATAAAGAGAACTTTTCCATGTTTCAAATCTGTGTTTCAATTTATCTGCGTACTCTGAATATGTGCTTGTTATGCAAATCATTAAAGCCTTGTGCGGGCGCAACCCCAGGCCCGCACGGCGGTCACGATTCGGGGGACGCCTTAATTGATTCTATGGAATTGGGTCGTGACATAGTGGTATCAGAGCACAGATTCAAAGTTCCTTAGACTTCGTGCTGGAAAAGTTCCTTTAACGATCAATTCCTGTGCGAACTCTTGAACACGCTAGGCCAAAATGAGATACGTTCATGCAATAAGTCCATAATACATTATGATTCTAATGTAATTTACCTTCTTTTGAAGGAATGGTACCAGCACAATCTGCAGCGCAAGCACCGAACGAAACACAGGAAAGTAGTTCGGGCACTTCGGGAAGCCCTCAGAGCCAGCGCGGCATATCTCAAGTCGATCCGCTTGAGCGGGTAATGCAAATATTAGAATCGTAACGACAAAGAGATGATGCTCGCCAAGCCAAGTTCGAAAGCAATTTAGAGACCCGATTCTCAGTTCAACAGAAGCAGGTAGATACCCTGCAATAAATCGTTCAGACTTTGGCTGCCAACTATTCTGCCGTAACAGCAACGACTCCGGTGGAACAACCCGTGCTTGAAGTGGAGACGTCTCAAATCCCAAGGCCGAGGGACGTGACTGCCTTCAACTTGGGCCGTTTCAAGAAAGTCTGCAACACCCCATTCAACGGGACTGAGGACCCAGTGGTAGCTCTAGATTGGCTAGTCAAGCTTGAAGATCACTTCGCTCTGTTGGAGGTCCCCGAAGATAAGCGCGTCGCCTGCGCGCAACTACAGCTCCGCCTCAACGCACACGATTGGTGGAACGTGCATCGACGATCTCTCCAATTTGATCACGGAGAGGAGGCGATCTCGTGGACGACCTTTCGTGCCGCGTTTGAAAAGGAGTTCATACCCCCTCCAGTACAACGTCAAATGGAAAATGAGTTCGTGCAGCTGCGGCAAGGCAGCATGACAGTTAAAGAGTACTCCGTCGAGTTCAACCGACTCTCCAAATTCGCTAGGGCCTATTTACCTGATGCAGCGAGTCGAGCTAGAAGGTTTGAAGGTGGACTACGCCCTACCATCTATTCGCACGTGGTCAACAATCAGTATGGAATAATGCGTGAAGTCATGAATCACGCCCTATCTCTGGAACCACAATATCCTCACGTTTCTATCGGCGCTGTGCATACCTACAATCATAAACGCCATAGCGACGAGAGAGGAAACACCGCCACAAAGCGCCGAAACAACGGTGGCCAATACAGGGCAAATCCCAACCAAGTATGTCAATACTGCAACAAACGTGGGCACTCCTTCAATCAATGTCGTAAGAGACTTGGGTTATGTCTCGCTTGTGGCAATCTAGGCCATGCCATTAGTGCCTGTCCGAACCTTCCTGCTCATCGCCCGCAACGTAATAACCCCTAACGGTAAGCATTGTTCTTAAGTTTTGGGACGAAACTTCCAATTGGTTGGGTAGGATGTAGCGCCCCGTTCTCCCGGTGCGAAGAGCGCGGCTAAGAAACACAAGACGGTATCGTTCGATCGGGATAGATTGAAACAAGAACTCGTCCTCGTTATGGATTTGTTTCTTCGGAATCGATTCCCATATTCAGTGGACCGTGCCCCCGGGATTGACTTAGCGGCAGAGTCAGGAGGGACCTCTCCGCTGCTATCTTTTATTGCCTCGGTTTTCGATGTCGCTTGTTGCTTTCGTGCTTTGAGTTGGTTTTGGGATTTGCTTGTTTTCCTTGAACGGTTTCGATGGCTTTTATTGTTTTCGTTCATTGACTTGCACTTCTATTCCGAGAATGGAAAGAGAGGAAGAAGTATTAATCGAGCTGTTCGTGTGCAGGTGAACGAGCAGTAGGCGGCTTGCGAGTGGAGTCGTGAAGCGCCTCTTTCCTTCTCCTTCCAAAAATCTAAGTGAGTGGCTACCAACCCGATTAGCTAGCCTTGCTTCCAAGCTTCGCGCCCTAAAAATCTGCACTCTCCTTTGCCCCGATCAAACGATACCAAGTAATAATAAAAGAAACCAAGATAAAAGAGAATAGACTTGGTTAATACTGCTTGTCAATCAAATTCGTGAACGGTTACTTACTTGCATGCTTGTTCGTTCAGAATATTCATCATATGCATAAATTATAGTTAGAATATATCTTCTTCTATAAATTGTGCTATTTATGAATCATATCGTGTATGCGCATAACTGTTCCTAGAGGCGCAAAATGAATCATGCATTACTCGTGTTGCCTCAACTGCATGAAGTGATAATTTAACTAAACATCGTGTGTTCGATCACGGACAACTTGTGCACAAGGATATAAGTTCTGCAGACGGTCGCTGGGGCACTGGCACCGATCCGATCCGGGCAGACTTCGTATTTATAGTCAAATCGTGTACGGACGGGATAACTTGCAACGCATCGTGTTTTCTGAGCTCCTCGTGTTTTCTCGTTGCATGCTATCCTTGTCCTTGACTAGTCCATATGGCATCAAGCCAGTGATCCTCGTATGTATATGCTTGTAACGCCTCGTGTGTTTATCGTATGAATATGGCTTGCAATGCATCGTGTGTTCAACGTGTATATTTAAACCTGTTGCTTACTAACTTGTGTCTTCGTGGCAGGGAAGGCAAGGTAAGTATTGTGTAGGTCATTCATACGGACAGGTAAAATCTACCGAACGGTGGCACGTTCATTTCAGTAAATTCTATATGCTGCTTACTTGTAAATGAACTAAGGCAAGATAGAAACCCACAAATATGCATGCTTTATTAAAACAACGTGTTGATTGGTATAGTCAGGCTAGCTCGCCTTCACCAGCATGTTTCGATATGCTGACCCTCGTTGAAACAGGTTCTCTGTACTAAGGCGAACCGAGCGAGGAGCCGAAGTTGTCTTCCCGATCCAGTCCAGCTATTGGCGCATCTTCACCGCGCCCCTCGAAGCATTTTAGAGTCAGGAGCCTGCAACTCTTCATACACAAATGCAGCTCCGTGGCAAAGCTGTCCTCCAGCCTGGAGGTCTTTATCATTTTGAGTTTATAAAAGGATGTAATGTACAGGACTGCTATCTCATTTTGAGTCAACACTTTTGTAAGCCGTTCGGCATATTAGCTGACTCGTTCAGGAGTTTGTAATAGATGTTCATTATCAATAAAGAGAACTTTTCCATGTTTCAAATCTGTGTTTCAATTTATCTGCGTACTCTGAATATGTGCTTGTTATGCAAATCATTAAAGCCTTGTGCGGGCGCAACCCCAGGCCCGCACGGCGGTCACGATTCGGGGGACGCCTCAATTAATTCTACGAAATTGGGTCATGACATAGTGGTATCAGAGCACAGATTCAAAGTTCCTTAGACTTCGTGCTGGAAAAGTTCCTTTAACGATCAATTCCTGTGCGAACTCTTGAACACGCTAGGCCAAAATGAGATACGTTCATGCAATAAGTCCATAATACATTATGATTCTAATGTAATTTACCTTCTTTTGAAGGAATGGTACCAGCGCAATCTGCAGCGCAAGCACCAAACGAAACACAGGAAAGTAGTTCGGGCACTTCGGGAAGCCCTCAGAGCCAGCGCGGCATATCTCAAGTCGATCCGCTTGAGCGGGTAATGCAAATGTTAGAATCGTAACGACAAAGAGATGATGCTCGCCAAGCCAAGTTCGAAAGCAATTTAGAGACCCGATTCTCAGTCCAACAGAAGCAGGTAGATACCCTGCAATAAATCATTCAGACTTTGGCTGCCAACTATTCTGCCGCAACAGCAACGACTCCGGTGGAACAGCCCGTGTTTGAAGTGGAGATGCCTCAAATCCCAAGGCCGAGGGACGTGACTGCCTTCAACTTGGACCATTTCAAGAAATTCTGTAACACCCCATTCAACGGGACTGAGGACCCAGTGGTAGCTCTAGATTGGCTAGCCGAGCTTGAAGATCACTTCGCTCTGTTGGAGGTCCCCGAAGATAAGCGCGTCGCCTGCGCGCAACTACAGCTCCGCCTCAACGCACACGATTGGTGGAACGTGCATCGACGATCTCTCCAATTTGATCACGGAGAGGAGGCGATCTCGTGGATGACCTTTCGTGCCGCGTTTGAAAAGGAGTTCATACCCCCTCCAGTACAACGTCAAATGGAAAATGAGTTCGTGCAGCTGCGGCAAAGCAGCATGACAGTTAAAGAGTACTCCGTCGAGTTCAACCGACTCTCCAAATTCGCTAGGGCCTATTTACCTGATACAGCGAGTCGAGCTAGAAGGTTTGAAGGTGGACTACGCCCTGCCATCTATTCGCACGTGGTCAACAATCAGTATGGAACAATGCGTGAAGTCATGAATCACGCCCTATCTCTGGAACCACAATATCCTCACGTTTCTACCGGCGCTGTGCATACCTACAATCACAAACGCCATAGCGACGAGAGAGGAAACACCGCCACAAAGCGCCGAAACAACGGTGGCCAACACAGGGCAAATCCCAACCAAGTATGTCAATACTGCAACAAACGTGGGCACTCCTTCAATCAATGTCGTAAGAGACTTGGGTTATGTCTCGCTTGTGGCAATCTAGGCCATGCCATTAGTGCCTGTCCGAACCTTCCTGCTCATCGCCCGCAACGTAATAACCCCTAACGGTAAGCATTGTTCTTAAGTTTTGGGACGAAACTTCCAATTGGTTGGGTAGGATGTAGCGCCCCGTTCTCCCGGTGCGAAGAGCGCGGCTAAGAAACACAAGACGGTATCGTTCGATCGGGATAGATTGAAACAAGAACTCGTCCTCGTTATGGATTTGTTTCTTCGGAATCGATTCCCATATTCAGTGGACCGTGCCCCCGGGATCGACTTAGCGGCAGAGTCAGGAGGGACCTCTCCGCTGCTATCTTTTATTGCCTCGGTTTTCGATGTCGCTTGTTGCTTTCGTGCTTTGAGTTGGTTTTGGGATTTGCTTGTTTTTCTTGAACGATTTCGATGGCTTTTATTATTTTTGTTCATTGACTTGCACTTCTACTCCGAGAATGGAAAGAGAGAAAGAAGTATTAATCTAGCTGTTCGTGTGCAGGTGAACGAGCAGTAGGCGGCTTGCGAGCGGAGTCGTGAAGCGCCTCTTTCCTTCTCCTTCCAAAAATCTAAGTGAGTGGCTACCAACCCGATTAGCTAGCCTTGCTTCCAAGCTTCGTGCCCTAAAAATCTGCACTCTCCTTTGCCCCGATCAAACGATACCAAGTAATAATAAAAGAAACCAAGATAAAAGAGAATAGACTTGGTTAATACTGCTTGTCAATCAAATTCATGAACGGTTACTTACTTGCATGCTTGTTCGTTCGGAATATTCATCATATGCATAAATTATAGTTAGAATATATCTTCTTCTATAAATTGTGCTATTTATGAATCATATCATGTATGCGCATAACTGTTCCTAGAGGCTATGCAAAATGAATCATGCATTACTCGTGTTGCCTCAACTGCGTGAAGTGATAATTTAACTAAACATCGTGTGTTCGATCACGGACAACTTGTGCACAAGGATATAAGTTCTGCGGACGGTCGCTGGGGCACTGGCACCGATCCGATCCGGGCAGACTTCGTGTTTATAGTCAAATCGTGTGCGGACGGGATAACTTGCAACGCATCGTATTTTCTGAGCTCCTCGTGTTTTCTCGTTGCATGCTATCCTTGTCCTTGACTAGTCCATATGGCATCAAGCCAGTGATCCTCGTGTGTATATGCTTGCAACGCCTCGTGTGTTTATCGTGTGAATATGGCTTGCAATGCATCGTGTGTTCAACGTGTATATTTAAACCTGTTGCTTACTAACTTGTGTCTTCGTGGCAGGGAAGGCAAGGTAAGTATTGTGCAGGTCATTCAGACGGACAGGTAAAATCCACCGAATGGTGGCACGTTCATTTCAGTAAATTCTATATGCTGCTTACTTGTAAATGAACTAAGGCAAGATAGAAACCCACAAATATGCATGCTTCATTAAAACAACGTGTTGATTGGTATAGTCAGGCTAGCTCGCCTTCACCAGCATGTTTCGATATGCTGACCCTCGTTGAAACAGGTTCTCCGTACTAAGGCGAACCGAGCGAGGAGCCGAAGTTGTCTTCCCGATCCAGTCCAGCTGTTGGCGCATCTTTACCGCCCCCCTCGAAGCATTTTAGAGTCAGGAGCCTGCAACTCTTCATACACAAATGCAGCTCCGTGGCAAAGCTGTCCTCCAGCCTGGAGGTCTTTATCATTTTGAGTTTATAAAAGGATGCAATGTACAGGACTGCTATCTCATTTTGAGTCAACACTTTTGTAAGCCGTTTGGCATATTAGCTGACTCGTTCAGGAGTTTGTAATAGATGTTCATTATCAATAAAGAGAACTTTTCCATGTTTCAAATCTGTGTTTCAATTTATCTGCGTACTCTGAATATGTGCTTGTTATGCAAATCATTAAAGCCTTGTGCGGGCGCAACCCCAGGCCCGCACGGCGGTCACGATTCGGGGGATGCCTCAATTGATTCTACGGAATTGGGTCGTGACATAGTCTAAGGCACCTCCAGAATAACTATATATATAATATAATCAGCCTTTAATATGGTAAGACTCTCCCCACCCAATATAATTACACGTCTCATGTCCACGACGTCTCATGTCCATAACACGCAAGATCATGACCTCTAACTAATACAGCGAGTCATAATGATAGTTAAGCATATATATAAAGTCAATGTCACGAATCATGTAGCCTATACAGAATCACCATGAATGACTCAGGAAGATTCTGTCTCATGAACAGTGTCAGGTGTCCTATGGTATGACGTACTTGATAATGCAAGCACGAAAATGTATAGGGCCATGATATCAATCTCTAGGTGACGTTACATGACTCCACGTACGGCATCGATACCCGAATATTATTCGAACGCTAAGCAATGTCACACGGTCTTAGGTTGAACAGATACATCATATAAATAAATCAAGGGAATAATATAAAGCAAGTACTGCAAGATTGGCAAGGTACACTTGCCTGGAGTTTGGATTCTAACAGTCGCTCCGGTATCAGCAGGATCTTCAAGTACCCCTCCAGTAGCTGAAATAAACGTTACCATCATGCTCAGAAGATATGAAATAGCTAGGATTGCCTATCCATAAGTCCAATTTGGACACAGGGGCAAAATTGACAATTTTTGGTCAAAACGGGATCCACATGTGGCCCACTTCGTACCGAAAAATGTGTCAGAGACAAAGTCCTCCAAATTCGTCAAACTCGGTGTCTATAAGTCCATAATGTCGATACAAACCCAACGGAATGTCCAGAACTGGATTCCGATGAGCCGATCACAAAATCGTCCGTCAAGTAGAGCCGTGGGGCCCACAATACAGGATTTTGTCAACGTTCTCAGAATCGAACCAAACTTGGGTCACAGGACCTACGTATCGCTACGAGTCCGATGGCGCAAGTTTTGTTTCAAAATGATAAGCACACACAAAGTTACAATGAGTTTCAGAACAGGGCTGATACGGGACGATTTTGATAGATACCCGTTGATTCCGGTGTGCACGCACATCCAAATCAACTTCCCCAAAATCTCACACGTCCGTATTGACGGTGCGCACATTTTGGTAAAATTTGCACATGACCAAGTCGCCTCATTTAGCGGGGCACATCCAGTTCGAAAAAACTTGGGTTTCAAATAACTAAGTTTTTGGTTAATTTCACCCTCGAATAAATTACAATCTACAGCAGCATAAATTAAACTAAAACAATATTTTAATACTTGGTTATAGGGTCTAAATTACTGTTCAAGTAAAATTTGAATTTATTAAATAGGTTGCACACAAAACGGTCGTGAACTTGTGAGTTCGGGACCAATTTCTGATTTTTAGAAATAGGTTTTTTTTTCCTGTTTTTGCGTCGCGGTTTACGACCGACACAGGACGCGATACCCCAGTCTAATTGTATGGGGTTCGAGAGGGTCATGCAGTGAACATGTCGCAATAGTCTGTTCGAAAAATGACACGACGAGGAGAAAGAAATTCTCACCTGAAGAGGGGTCAAAAACGACTATACGTCGTGTACACGCGATGGTGCGGCACACGTCCAAGACGGGTACGGGTGTTGCGGTGGCGGTGCTCCTCAATCGTCAGTGGCGGGGTCACGACAGAGGTCGGGCTCACGGCGGAGGGTCTTCGTCGGAGGTGGATGGGTCGCTCTGGTGACGGTGGTGGACGAAGGGGGTGGCCGGAGAATGGTTGCTGTGGTCGTTGCTGGCGGCGTCGAAGATGGGGCACTTAATGACTAATCAATAGGGGTCTGTCTTTCTGTGCAAGTCAGCTGAACCCTTACGTAGTGGGATGTAGGCTTCAGTTGTTTTGGTACTTTTGAACTACGTCTTATTCTGTGAATGATTCAATAATGGGAATTACTTGCCCATACATGTTCATTACGGTGTTCAGCTGACTTGCACAGAAAGACAGACCCCTATTGATTAGTCATTCGGCGCCCCATCTTTTGACTGTTGTCAACTAATCTTTTTCATGTTCGATTATACTCTATGTTAGAACATTTCTGTGAATTCTATTCCGATCTAAGTGGTCCTATTCCGTGTCCCGTGCTAGGAAGCATTACTCATCTTTTTATTCCAAATTCAAGAATACGATCGATACGATTGATTGGTCTGTGCGCGGCGTAAATCCGGATGATTGATGGAAGAAACACCAGACATATCCCATACTTCTCGCTCCCACCAGCCGGCTGATGGAAATGGACTGACTACTGGAGATATTCGTGTTACTTCGTCTGTACTTGTTTGTACAAGGGGTGCCCCCCTGAGACTTCCTAAGTCCTAGTTTCAGCTTGATAGACTAACTAGTTACTTAACTGAATTGCCAGATGTTCCCTCAATAGTTCCTTGTGATTCTAGGGGGTTTAGGATAGGAAGAGGGCTAAGCTCAACTCAAAGATGCTATATAAAGGGCATTCATGATAATCACTTTTCATGCGCATTGAGCGTTTAGTTCAGTTATTGTATGAGATCTCTCCTTCCTAAGTGTTTCCGTACGAGATGATGGCTCCTGAGCTCTCTTTTCAGGATGGAACGTTGGTTCAGGACCGGGGCGCCATGATCCTTCTATCTGGAACAATCGAGGGCACTGACTGACTGCATCAATCATCGCTTAGTGAGCTATTAATTGCCGCCAATAGCGCTTTGCTTGCATGCATGGCGGCAAGCCAGGTAGACGCGCGCGGGATACTATACCCCTGAAGGAGGGAGAAACGGCACTCACCTACCCTATGACAAAGAACGAAAGAACTAAAAAGAAAAAGGAAACCAATACTTAACAAGAATTGAGGGGATAACAAAGATTGACAACTCAAAATACAGGAAGAAAAAGACTCCTTTGGTTCGTTATTCCTTATTTACACCGGAAGGGAGCGAAGGAACTGAAGGGCTTACGGTTGTTACCCGATGGGGAGAAAGAATAGGCGCGTAGCGATTGAAGAACAAAAGCATTAACGAATAGGGGATAGAGTCGGCAAAGAGCTTGGCTTGGATAGGTGTTCGGAACAGTTCTTAGTAGAAGATAAGAATTTGTTTGCTTAACGCAAATGCTTATCACAAACGGGGCGTTAAGTCGGATACAAGAAGGCAGCGATTGTTTGTTCGGGTAACTCTTAGGTTAGTAAGCTTTGAGCGGGGAGTTTGGTACTAAACCCGTCGGGAGCTCCAAAGGCACCGATGTAAGAGGGGGCAAAGTGGTAAGTTCCGCCTTCGAGCCGATCCCCTAATAGAAGTGTGTGAGTTCTTGGTAGGCTCTCAAGATTTGAAAGTTCAGACTGTCACGCCCCGATCTCCCGCAGGCAAATCGGCCGTTCCCGCTAGGCGGGAATCACCTACGCCAGCGCTCCCGCGGAACGATCGCTTGACCCATCCGGGCGTGATGCCGCACGAGCGTGAGCCACGCCCGTGCAAGGCCGTGATTCATTGGCTGGCGGTAAGAGTTCTAAGCCACAGAGTCGCACAGATTGTCCGAGTGCAGCGGAGTCATGAACGCATAGGCGATCGGTAACAGGTTCACTGAGTCGACAATTATAGCGGAAGCATTGAAACACAAGTTAAAGTAAAGCAAGCTCTTTTATTGATATGAACATGTGTTACAGGCGGCGTATAGCCGAGATTACAAGTCGCTCAAGCCTCTCTCTGAAACAGTAAAAGCGTGCCAAGTGGCTACAACTGTGGAATGATTGTAGAGGCGATGTTCAGGCGAGTTCGGGCTATGTTCACAATATTATGTCTTGTATATGTGCTTCAGTCTCGGACGCACCGTTGCTTCGGAGTGATCTTCACGCCTAAGCACGCACGTTGGAGGCGTCCGCACCGAACGAGGTTCTCCCGCACCCTGCATACAAACTGGTGGATTATCAGTACATTGAATGCACTGGTGGGGAAGCTACTCGCCCGCTCGACAAATCTAAACACGTAATACAGGTTTCGTGCACAACTATTTAGTTGTCTTTCTAGTTGCCTTAGGATCAGTTTCATGCAGACATTGAATAGCCTAACGTGTCGGGCAGTGCGCCGTGCGATGTTTGAGGAAACACGGCGAGACTTACCATCTCCTTTCCTGTCCAAGGCAAATATTGTTAATTCATGCACGGGCAAGTATAAGCATTCAGGAGGCAAGCATATGCAAACATGAGGGTCGTTTTATTGTTCAAATTCAAGCACACGAGGTGGACAGAGTCATGGATAGGGATAACATGTAACGAGAGCACACGATGAACACACGATGCGCTGCAAGTTATCCCATCCGCACACGATGACTAAGCCACAAGTTAATTGCACACGATGGTCGTTTTAACATGATCGTTCAGGTGTTTAGTTGTTTCTTGATGCGATGCAATGACTCGCACACGGATAGCCGCTAAGCGAGGATGACTTATCTATATGAACACGGTCGCTGGCAAAGCCATTATGGACGTAGCCGAGGACAAGGATAGCATGCTACGAGAGTACACGATGCGCTGCAAGCTACCCAGTCCCGAACACGACGACTACACACGAGCTCCATCCGGACCGGATCGGCCCCAGTGCCCCGGTGACCGTCCATGGAACTAGTCCGCGACATGCATAATTGGGGTCTTCCAATTATCACGAGATATACGAGAACACGAGAACACGCGTGCACTAGAACAAGAGAACACGAGAACACGAGTGCACGGGAACACGAGTATACGAGTACACGGGATACTTGAATCATGATTCTGTACAGTGAATATCTTGCCTTGATGCATTCCCCTGGTTTGGGGCTGCCTGGTGACCTAACGGTCCCGGATACTTGCAGGGTCAAACATGCACGGAATAACTACTTAGTAGTCTCCCGGAGTTGGATGAAAACAAGGCAACATTCAAGCAGACAAGCATGCGTTTCTAAGGAACATAAGCAGGCACGTTGCTCAGACCCGAAGGTAAGCCGAGAGTTGAAACCGTTAAGGGACTTAGCATGCGAGGGTCTGAACATATATAAGCAGTATTTTATTTTCTATGTTCTAGCAAGCAATACAAGTTGGGATTATTCCCTTTAGCTAGGTGCCTTGGATTTATTAGCATGCAGGGGGTGATTCACCTAGCGACTAGCATAAATATTCCAGATTTTATGTGTGCTGGCTAAGCAAAGACAAGTTCACCGTAGCCACCCACCTTAGCGATGATTCGCCTCGGTAGAGCGATACGTCAAGCGAGCCTCTGAAAGCCTAAGCCGGATTCCTGTAGGGACAAGTCTGGATATCATTTGCTTCTTGATCGAGGCAAAGCCGGTCGGGAAAGTTGCACTATTGCCGTTTCAAACGGCAGTCCGCTTGAGCGGAACGGGGCGTTACACAGACCTACCACCCCATAGTTGAGTCTTTTTCCCTATCTAAGCTATATCAACAAGGTAATGTCAATGAAACTCATCCGCTTGTAAATTCATGGTGTAATACTCACTCATAAATAAAAAAATGATTGGTGTAATAATTTTTCACTGATCAGGTGTGATCAGTCTCATCCGTGTAAGAATTAGGAATTTCTCTTCCAACTCATCCCGGAATGGGCGTTATGGCAAAGAACAAGAAGAAAAAGAAAGAAGAAATTTGTCCAATAGTCACAAATGGTGCCTTCTCATTTGATGTCACTGTTAAGATTTGATCTCGGATAAGACCCGAAAAAGACAAGAAAGAAAGAACACATAATCAGACTAAAAGACTGCTAATTAGCTTTCGAGTTTCTGAGGTGAATCCTCATATGAAAGACTCCCATCCCGGAGAAAGCCCCCTTGGTGGAATCCTTCAACTCCTCGAGAAAGAATAAAAGGAAAAAAAGAAACATAGGCTCAGCTCAAAACAAGCTACGGCTCGAAAGAAGGAGGGAGAAGAAACCACTACCTACCAATGGTTACATCTAACTACCTACTGGGCAAGTTTCAACTTCAAAGTCACCTGATTTGGCACCAGCCAAAGAATAAACCCTTTGACCTTTTTATTCGTTCGCCTCGCACCAACTCATCAGTCGGAGGCGAAGTTGGAATGGCAGGGGAGACAATAGCAGATGCCGAGGATATATATATGACGGAAAATCGAGATCAGAGAGCAGTCAACGTAACGGAGCCAAAAAACATCCTGCAACTATTTACTTTCTTTTATTTGATAGCCAATAACTTCTCAAAGCATACCCCCTTTATTATTAGTAGTAGTAGTAGGAAAGGAATTCTTTCAATCCTTCGCTGCTCTTTCCGTTCTTCTCGGGTTGCTCTTCCTGGCTCGACCTCACTCCACTCGCCTTCTTTTTCGACTAGGAAGCAGATGAGGAATCAAACTCCTGTTGCTGTTACGGCTAGTGCGAGTTGCTCGTAGTCCCTTACTAGTCAAGGGGCTTCAATCTATACATCACATTTTGATTCCGCCAGAAAAACACAATAAAGTCTAATCTTATTATACAAAAAAAAAGAATATGGATAGAAAAACTTATTAGATACCACCGACTCCGGTATCTAATAAGTTCTACCTTACCTACTATTGGATTTGAACCAATGACTCCCGCCGTATGAAAGTAATACTCTAACCATTGAGTTAAGTAGGTTATTTATCATCACAAAAAAAGGACCCATCGCTTCGGGGATTATAGGTAGAATATCATTTCTAAGCAATACCAATCCATTAAAATGGATCAGAGAGCTATCGTGTAGTATCATGGAATACCCATCTTGACATGAGATTATCCATATGTTAAGATATCTATGACAAGGGCTATAGCTCATTTAGGTAGAGCACCTTGTTTACACGTGCGCCAATGCTTTTCAAGGGAGCCATTATGCAATGCACATAATTTCTCTTATTGAGAAAGAGAAATCGATGTCTTACTCCATAGATTCGAGGGAACAACCACCAGCGTTTGGTGCAACACCTGCATTTTGGTGCATTCTTCTTCCTTTCCTTAGTCTTTCGTTCCGTCATATTCCAAATAACTTATCCAATTATAACGTATTAACCGCTAATGCACCCTTCTTTTATCAAATCTCAGGGACATGGTCTAATCATGAGGTAGTATTGTCACGCCCCGGTTCCATGGAGAAGGAACCGAGACACGTGGCAATGGCCAGCAGTGTACTTCGGCGGGCTTTCCAATCTAATGGGCCCGTCGGAGTACACTTAAGCTGTGAAGTACAATGAATAACCCATCACATAACACAAGTATACTCAATCTAAATCTCATCCACAGGCAACAATATAAGAGCACAATAGAAGTAAATACAACGACTAATGTGCATGAAGGAAATATCCAAATAAGTATCAAGTACAAATACTAGAATAGTCACACGGGGACAAACCCGCTAGTACAAATATACTGGAATGAAAGTAAGCAATAAGATAACTTGGGACGGCAGCAGGTAACTAGGTAATGATACCGTCCCAAGGAAAGAGTCACTACCAGCGATCAGGCGAAGTCCTCAGGAATGACCTCGTCCTCGGTAGTGAGTACAGCTGCTGGATAGATGCCCGGTCCGTACTCCTCCGGGTAATCCTCGTGGCCTACACCTGGAAGGGAACTAGTGTAAACTCTCTCACCCAAAATAGGTATTTTGTGTATATTTTATATTATTATATTTATTATAGATGTTGAATTTATTTAGAGTATTCTCTTAGTTAATTAGAAAATAATTTTTTTAGTATATTTACTTATATAAATATTTATTTAGAATTATTTTTAGGCTATTTTAGATTATTGGGATTTTTTCATAATTTTTAGTTAATTAAAAACTAGTAACACTAATTTTCTAGGACTTTGAAGAATTTATTTTATATTCAAACTTAATTAAAAATATTCCAAAATTTTATTTTATGTTCTAAATAGTCAAATATATTTTCTAGAATTTTCTGGGAATTTTCTGAGTATTTTTAGTATTTATTGGGAGTAATTAGGCTAATAACTAATTTTTAGAACTTGTAGAATTTATTGTGCAATCCCAGGAATATAGAATGGACCCATGTTATTTTCTAGGGTTTATAATATTATTATATATTTTCTGGAATTATTTCAGAATTTTTGGAATTATTTTAGTATTTATTTTTAGTTATATGGGTAAAACTAATGTTTAGAGCTTCTCTTAATTATAGTAGGAAATCTATGAATATAAAATTATCCCAAATATTTTTCTAGAGATTTTAAATTCAAAATATATTTTTTTGTAATTTTTCCAGATTTTTATGATTATTTTTAATATTTATTTTGAGTTATTTAGTTTTAAAATAACTTAAATAATATTTTGATAAAGGCAAATAAAAAACAAATAATATAACAAAAACTATCCAATCAGATTTTGACACGTGTCAGCCTATAAATATCCTTTCAGCCGTAGGTACATCCCTATATATATATATATTATTATAATCCTAATTATCCTATTATTTTAGAGAGAGAGATTTTGGAGAATTGCCATCTAGGGTTCCTTTATCTTCCACAAGCCATTGCGCATAGCTCTGGACTCCAAACGAGGCCTAGTTTCTTGTGTTAGAAAGATATTAAGGTTAGATTTCTTATTATATAAATTTTTTTACGAAATTATGAGTATTAAATTCTGAAAATTCGTAGAGTACAGCATGTCCGAAAATAGACGTGTTTCAATATTTTCGCGATTTCGGGAGAACCACGAATCAGAATCATGAACCGTTTAAAGTTTCGAAAAGCTAATGTCTAGATAATTGACATATGTTTTTCCCAGAATTTAATTCGAAGCATTTATATACTGTTAATTCTGTAGAACTTCTAGGTTAGAATTTAACCATCGGTGCACAATACAAAATTTATATGTGCCATAATTCCCAAACAAATTTGAATTCGGATGAGCCATAAATTCCAGCATGTTTTTGACGCTGAAATCTATAGAAAATCATGCATAAAAGTTGAGTTTGTATCGGTTGACTTTTCGGTCAACAGATCGCCTCGATTTGCGTGCCATGAGTCTCGAGTTGATAAAATTCAGTTTCTTTGGACAAAATTTAGGAATTAACATAAAAATCAGAATAATAAGATTAAAATAGGATTTTAGAGTAATTGTTCCAGAATTAAATAAATTAAAATAAATTATCTTTTGACGTGATAAATTTGTAATACATAGGCTATTTGGACTGTGACTTGGACTCTGATTCATACCAGCAACAGGACCCCAGACGAGTACATTCTCTGATAGTGTTTCAGTAGGACGTAGTATTTAGCCACCACGGTTAGTTTACATCAGACCCTGAGTCGGAGAACCCAATGCGCGTTCGTACATTTACATGTACGCAAATATTATTCAGTTTGGTATATATATTTATGTACGTAATTACTATATGTATTCCAATAATTATGTAAATAAATTGATGGTTATATTATTATATAGTTATATGAATATATATGTAAGTAAATGCTAATTGATAATTATGACTAAATATTCAGACTGTACGACCCTAGGACACCGTGGACTATCCCATACTTACCATGACAATGTTGACCCTAAGAACTTGTGAATTTGTCCGTCTTGCGTACATTAACGTACTGGCATAAACACCTGTCAGTTGACTGACTGATTTCGTACAGTACTTGAAGACGCAACACCCGCGTAATTCAACGCATAATTGACCGTGTTAGATGACTAGTGCCACCCCTAGTGTACCCCGAGTCCAGTATAAATATTGTTGTGTGTGTACTAGTGTAATAACTATTAATTTATTTGCATTATATTATATGTACATAGGATGTTGGCTTTATTCTGTGCGACTTTTGGAGCAGGTTATTGGTACATCGCAGCTTTCTTTCCAGGCAAGTATACCTTGCCATTGTACTGTCATTTATATTTCATATGTTGCATGCATCTTTATTTTCTGTATTTAGTTCATATATTTTAACTGTTATATAAAATGCGCGCGACAGTGTCGTCGCGATATATTTTTATTTATGTATTTGCATTAACCTTGTTTATGAGACTACCCCATTATCATGTAGCACCATTAGATTTCATTTGACTGTGACACATATTTTTACACGAGTTATGAGTCTCATATAGATCACAGACGCACGTATTGACTGATCATCGGTACGTGTGGGACGTGCGTTAGGAATAACTGCTGTTAGAAACTTTGCATGCTAGTAGACTTAGCAGTTATTAGAGGTCTAGGGGCATAGCCTATTGTAGTACGGTGGTCCCATCCTTGTCCTTGTTTGGTTGCAGGATTGAGCCAGGGTACTAAGAATAGGCTATGAACCAAATTGTGTCATGGATGTGACATGCTTAGAGCATGGGGTGGAGAGAACAACAAGTACCGCATTTGAGCTCCTTTACACTTTTTCTATTGTGCGGCCGGATTCTCCGCTGGAGATACGGGCGGTGATGACCACTATATATTATATTATTATCAGACGGGCCTCCGGTGTTCGAAAGATGCCGTGCCTTTATAGGCCCCTGGATCTCCAATAGAGAACCATGCCAAATCCCAGGTTTTCAGCCAGATAGCTCACTTGTGGGGAAAGTTGTTCTTAACTGCATTCACTTAGACGGTTAGGCGACCCTTTGGATATTTATTTCAGTACTTTATTGGCATGTGTTTAAGTATCTTGTTATGTCCCTCTGAGGACCTGGTCCCCTGCCAGGTGTATCTGTTCTTGAGTATTTGCAGGAGCGCAGATTCGGATGGTTACTATGTTTCGAGGATGTCTTCTCTTCGAGCCCGTGATTGATAGCTGGTATTCTTATATTGTGTTTATTGTGTTGTACTTATATTGTATTTACTTTTATAGTCGAGTTGGTAGTGGATTTATTTCCATCCAACTATCATCCTTAGATACTTCTTATTGAGATCTAGTTTCATAGATGCTGGTTATTTATTTATATTGATTTTCGTGGATGAGATTTAGATTATACCCTGTGACTTGTGATAGATTTTATACCACTTATGGATTTGATATTCATATTACAGCATACGTATGGATTTGGTTTCCATATATTAGAGTTGCCATATCCATACGACTGGCATGCTTACGTGTCCTAGTCCTACGTATTTTGGGACTGGGGCGTGACATGTTTTTGTGGTGGCCCATGCAGGTCAAAAGCATATTGTCTCGGTTACGTTACTGTACCGAACAAGCCTGCACCTAGGACTAGAGTATAGGATCTTATCCACAATTGACTATGATTCATCTTCCTCCTATCTGTTCTCTTTGAAACAATTGTATCCTGCTTGATTCCTGTACTTCCCTAATAGTTCTTTGAGTATAGCCTTCTGCTAGGATATAGGAACCTATGTTATTAGGATGATAATTAGAGTAGCACACCTATTAAGAATACAACGAGAACATAGACACACCACTAAGTTTAGAATATCTAGTGAATCATAGAACTCCTTATCTCTAGAATTGGTTTACCATTACCCCTTGATGTATTATGAAGACTTAAGAGTAGTATAGATACTACTAGAGTTAGTTAGAAGTTTACCATAATGTTTGACCCTAGTATGGAGGAACCAATAGAAAACCAAAATTGAATATTAGGACTGAACCTAACCTACACAGTTAGATAAGTATTGGAGAACTATAAATTTAGATTCTTGTCTTGAGATAAGCAGACAGTACCTTAAAAAGCCAAGAGCAATGCATAGAATATTTTCCTAATCATACCTCAAACACAGAGACTAGCATACCCCTTTCCCTTGGAAAACCATGATGCTATCTAGAGCCCCTATCTTAATTTCATATGTTGTTCCTCTGCGACCTTAACGTTCACTACTTGTGCGACGACTAATCATGCTTTCTCTTCTTTATCTTTCAACTCGTGCCATCTGACACTTCGGATAGTAGGCCAAGTAATTTTATTCTTTGTTAAGGGCTCATAGTTTGCTAGGATTATAGTTGTAGCCTTGAATGTGAAAATTTTTGTGCTTGGTAGTTAGAACTTGATAAGTTTAAGTTATTTTGTAGATTGTGACCGATGATTAACCCTTAGTTTTTAAATCATGTAATTTGTACCCCCACCTCGATACAAGTTAGATCCATTCCCCCTTAACGGCTAGTAACTCTTCTATTCTCGCTATTGACATATGTTCTATGAGCACTATGATTAAGACTTAAGGTGACCCTTACCTATATAATGTAATAGGAGACCCTAATAAGTACCAAGATCTTTCCTCATATACCTAATAAAGAGTTTCTGTTTTATTTACATGTACAAGATTATTTTATAGGATCCTCTTAAGACTGTCACCGTATTAGTTTAATTTTTTTAAGTTGGGTAGTATGCCTCACAACCTAGTATCACATATTCCACTTGACCCATCGAGATAGTATAACTGAATGACATTAATTATATATTAGCAAAAGATGACAGTGTTTATTCAAACAATAGAATTTAGAGGTCCTTGCCCTATTTGGTCGACTAACGACTTAAACAAGGAGGTTGTATGATAACTGTAGAGATTGTAGAGTCTTTATTATTATTGCTTATTTTGTTCTTGTTTTGTGAACTTGTATTAATTTGTACCTTCTTTCATCAAAATCCAGCGTAATTATATTTGTTGTACTACCTTGACTTATGCTGCTATTATAGCCTAGTTTTTGCAAGCCTATTCTTTATCGAGCTTGTTCATGATATGTATTATTGGAGCGCTATAATACTATATTTCAGAATCAGAGTACTACGATCTGATCAACCATAGTGCGCTTGATTCGCCCTTCGCAATACTACCTTACGTGGATTGAGATATATAGTTGACTAGTAAACACCTGTACTTGCCCCTAGATATGTCTGAGCGGATCGTATCGGTTACATAACTGTACTAATACGAGCATGCGAACAAAGAATTACCAAAATAGGATTTCAATCCACAACTGCTTTGACAATTCCCATTTGAATTCCTTAAACTCCTTGATCCCGATACTTCTATTCTATTACCTCACCCTTGAACTCTTTATTATTGGTCTCCGTCTTCCCTTATTTCGGAAAGGCGAAACCTCGTGCTTGGTATAAGTTTAATACAC
The DNA here is from genome assembly GCA_036927795.1 of Iris macrosiphon. NCBI lineage: Eukaryota > Viridiplantae > Streptophyta > Magnoliopsida > Asparagales > Iridaceae > Iris > Iris macrosiphon. The sequence continues at coordinate 18,648,845 of JAYESA010000016.1, forward strand.
AAAAAGTACTAGATATACCCCGTAGGCCGATCACATACTTGAGGATTATTCTTTAGTAATTAAGGACATATCATATATGATATAATCGGCGTTGAAGTTTTGAGGATTGAATGACATGAGTAAATAAATTAAGGAATATTTTTCTTAAAGCATATAGCCTTCTGTGATAGATGGGTAAATTCTAAGTTGGGTAGCGGTGCATTGGCAACTCGAGAGAAATTTTTTTTAGATTGTGATCGAGTAAGATTAGATTGGGAGAGGTTCAAGCTATTTTAATTTTGAGAATTTTAGAAGAATGACTAAGATGATGAGGATTAATGAATTTTAAAAATCTTGATATTGAGGACCCAATATTTATACCGTAAGTACATAATTTAAAATTTTGAGTATTGAAGGTAAAATCATCAATTTGAATTTGAAGGATAAATATAGAATTTTAGACTTGAACAATTGGTGAATTAGATTTAAATTTTACAATTTGATGATTTGAATTAAAAAAAAAGTTTAATTTTGATTGTTGGGTCACCTATTTGAAATATTGAGGATGTAAACTGAGTTTAAATATTTGAAAGTACAAAATTCTTAAGTTGAGAATAGGAATAAGATTTGATTAGAATTGTTTATTGTTCAAAGTCTAGAGGAGATTATGATAGTTAAAAATTGTGATATAAATTTTGATGTGGGATGTCATATAGACTTGAGTTAGATTTGGATGTTGATTATTTAAAAATCGAGAAGAGATTACGACAGGTTGAATTTTGATTTAAACAGTGGTTATCTTAATTTTGAAGTGATCGCGATAGATTTGAATAGATTCTGTTATTTAAATTTTTGGAAGAGATCGCGATTGACGTACCTTATGTACGAATGTGAAGGATTTAACAAATTATGCCTTATTTTAATTTCGAGGACGAAATTATTTTAAGTTGGGTAGATTGTAAACTCCCTCACCCAAAATAGGTATTTTGTGTATATTTTATATTATTATATTTATTATAGATGTTGAATTTATTTAGAGTATTCTCTTATTGAATTAGAAAATAATTTTTTTTTAGTATATTTACTTATATAAATATTTATTTAGAATTATTTTTAGGCTATTTTATATTATTGGGATTTTTTCATAATTTTTAGTTAATTAAAAACTAGTAACACTAATTTTCTAGGACTTTGAAGAATTTATTTTATATTCAAACTTAATTAAAAATATTCTAAAATTTTATTTTATGTTCTAAATAGTCAAATATATTTTCTAGAATTTTCTGGGAATTGTCTGAGTATTTTTAGTATTTATTGGGAGTAATTAGGCTAATAACTAATTTTTAGAACTTGTAGAATTTATTGTGCAATTCCAGGAATATAGAATGGATCCACGTTATTTTTTAGGGTTTATAATATTATTATATATTTTCTGGAATTATTTCAGAATTTTTGGAATAATTTTAGTATTTATTTTTAGTTATATGGGTAAAACTAATGTTTAGAGCTTCTCCTAATTATAGTAGAAAATCTATGAATATAAAATTATCCCAAATATTTTTCTAGAGTTTTTAAATTCAAAATATATTTTTTTGTAATTTTTCCAGATTTTTATGATTATTTTTAATATTTATTTTGAGTTATTTAGATTTAAAATGACTTAAATAATATTTTGATAAAGGCAAATCAAAAACAAATAATATAACAAAAACTATCCAATCAGATTCTGACACGTGTCAGCCTATAAATATCCTTTCAGCCGCAGGTACATCCCTATATATATATATTATTATAACCCTAATTATCCTATTATTTTAGAGAGAGAGATTTTGGAGAATTGCCATCTAGGGTTCCTTCATCTTCCACAAGCCATTGCGCATAGCTCCGGACTCCAAATGAGGCATATTTTCTTGCGTTAGAAAGATATTGAGGTTAGCTTTCTGATTATATAAATTGTTTTACGAAATTATGAGTATTAAATTCTGGAAAATTCGTAGAGCACAGCATGTCCGAAAATAGACGTGTTTTAATGTTTTTGCGATTTCGGGAGAACCAGGAATCAGAATCATGAACCGTTTAAAGTTTTGGAAAGCTAATGTCTAGATAATTGACATATATTTTTCCCAGAATTTAATTCAAAGCATTTATATACTGTTAATTCTGTAGAACTTCTAGGTTAGAATTTAACCATCGGTGCACAATACAAAATTTGTATGTGCCATAATTCCCAAACGAATTTAAATTCGGATGAGCCATAAATTCTAGCATATTTTTGACACTGAAATCTATAGGAAATCATGCATGAAAGTTGAGTTTGTGTCGGTTGACTTTTCGGTCAATAGATCGCCTCGATTTGCGTGCCATGAGTCTCGAGTTGATAAAATTTAGTTTCTTTGGACAAAATTTAGGAATTAATATAAAAATCAGAATAATAAGATTAAAATAGGATTTTAGAGTAATTATTCCAGAATTAAATAAATTAAAATAAATTATCTTTTGACGTGATAAATTTGTAATACATAGGCTATTTGGACTGTGACTTGGACTCTGATTCAACCAGCAACAGGATCCCAGACGAGTACATTCTCTGACAGTATTCTAGTAGGATGTAGTATTTAGCTACCATGGTTAGTTTACATTAGACCCTGAGTCGGAGAACCCAACGCGCGTTCGTACATTTACGTGTACGCAAATATTATTCAGTTTGGTATATATATTTATGTACGTAATTACTATATGTATTCCAATAATTATGTAAATAAATTGATGGTTATATTATTATATAGTTATATGAATATATATGTAAGTAAATGCTAATTGATAATTATGACTAAATATTCAGACTGTATACGACCCTAGGACACCGTGGACTATCCCATACTTACCTTGACCATGTTGACCCTAAGAACTTGTGAATTTGTCCGTCTTGCGTACATTAACGTACTGGCATAGACACCTGTCAGTTGACTGACTGATTTCGTACAGTACTTGAAGACGCGACACCCGCGTAATTCAACGCGTAATTGACCGTGTTAGATGACTAGTGCCACCCCTAGTGTACCCCGAGTCCAGTATAAATATTGTTGTGTGTGTACTAGTGTAATAACTAATAATTTATTTGTATTATATTATATGTACATAGGATGTTGGATTTATTCTGCGCGACTTTTGGAGCAGGTTATTGGTACATTGTAGCTTTCTTTCCAGGCAAGTATACCTTGCCATTGTACTGTCATTTATATTCCATATGTTGCATGCATCTTTATTTTCTGTATTTAGTTCATATATTTTAACTGTTATATAAAATGTGCGCGACAGTGTCGTCGCGATATATTTTTATTTATGTATTTGCATTAACCTTGTTTATGAGACTACCCCATTATCATGTAGCACCATTAGGTTTTATTTGACTATGACACATATTTTTACACGAGTTGTGAGTCTCATATAGATCACAGACGCACGTATTGACTGATCATCGGTACGTGTGGGACGTGTGTTAGGAATAACTGCTGTTAGAAACTTTGCATACTAGTAGACTTAGCAGTTATTAGAGGTCTAGGGGCATAGCCTATTGTAGTACGGTGGTCCCATCCTTGTCCTTGTTTGGTTGCAGGATTGAGCCAGGGTACTAAGAATAGGCTATGAACCAAATTGTGTCATGGATGTGACATGCTTAGAGCATGGGGTGGAGAGAACAACAAGTACCGCATTTGAGCTTCTTTACACTTTTTCTATTGTGCGGCCGGATTCTCCGCTGGAGATACGGGCGGTGATGACCACTATATATTATATTATTATCAGACGGGCCTCCGGTGTTCGAAAGATGCCGTGCCTTTGTAGGCCCCTGGATCTCCAATAGAGAACCATGCCAAATCCCAGGTTTTCAGCCAGATAGCTCACTTGTGGGGAAAGTTATTCTTAACTGCATTCACTTAGACGGTTAGGCGACCCTTTGGATATTTATTTCAGTAATTTATTGGCATGTGTTTAAGTATCTTGTTATGTCCCTCTGAGGACCTGGTCCCCTGCCAGGTGTATCTGTTCTTGAGTATTTGCAGGAGCGCAGATTCGGATGGTTACTTATGTTTCGAGGATGTCTTCTCTTCGAGCCCGTGATTGATAGCTGGTATTCTTATATTGTGTTTATTGTGTTGTACTTATATTGTATTTACTTTTATAGTCGAGTTGGTAGTGGATTTGTTTCCATCCAACTATCATCCTTAGATACTTCTTATTGAGATCTAGTTTCATAGATGCTGGTTATTTATTTATATTGATTTTTGTGGATGAGATTTAGATTATACCCTGTGACTTGTGATAGATTTTATACCACTTATGGATTTGATATTCATATTACAGCGTGTACTGCCCCGCTCCGCGTAGGCACTATGTGCAAGTGGGATCGACTTGCTTGCTCGAACGGAAGTCTTCTCGAAGAGTTCCCGACCGATTAATCAAGGTGAGTGGGCAGAACTGCATTCTCTGATTCTTGCACGACTTAATAATGAATCTCAGTTTTTGAATGCTTGTTTGCTTAAGAAGAATGTTTTCATAAGAAGAAATGATAGAACCGACTCAGCATGCTAATAAGAGAACGCACATAGCTTGTCATTGAAACGAACCTGCTGCCTAACTAGAGAATATGTAATGCTTGTCAGAAATGAGATAGAACCATTGCCATGCTAAAGAGAGATAGAATGTTGCATGCTTAGTTACACCGACACAGCTCAAACGAACTCTTGCCATGCTAAGAAGATAAGTAAACGAATCGCCTGAAATGTGTTCCTTGAATATGCTAAGAAAGAAAGAGATAGTTTTTGCATGTTAAATAAGAATCAATCGTGCTTATCAAAAAATATGTTTTGCTTGTCTGTTTAGCTATATCGAACTGCTGCCTTTGATCCGTATATGCATAGACTAATAGTGCACCCTGATGTTCCGTGCCTTCGGGTTCCAGGGGGGTGTGCTATTAGATATGTGAAAAGATGTGTTTGCTTGAATAAGAAGAAGAGTATAGTCTAATAGTCCGCCCTGATGTTCCGTGCCTTCGGGTTCCAGGGGGGTGTGGCTATTAGATTGTTAAGTGCTTGTGAATGTGAATGTGATTGTTGCATTGGTCTCGGACAACTTGTGCACAAGGTAATAGTCTCTCGGTCGATTCCTGGGGCACTGGGAATCGGTCGGTCCGGAAGGGATTGTGAGAGCACCCTGATGTTCCGTTCCGAAAGGATCTAGGGGGGTGTTATTGTCCATCAATGAGTTTCTTAGGACCGTCATATAGATAGGGCGCATGCTAGGTTTACCTTCTTGCATACCTATCATTTGTGACACCAGAAGATTGATTCATAAGTTTGTCCATATAAGCATATTATGACTAACTTGTGTGTCTGCTGCAGGGATAACCGTTCGACTATGGGGTAAGAATATGAGTTTATACATAAGCCTGTTTGCTCATTAAGATGTGTATCATAGAGTTTATCTGATAGTGTTGCATGCATTTGCATCGGTCGGACAATGGCTATTAGTGCAGAGCTGAACCTTGGTTACGGCTGCTTCGGCAGTAATGTGCAGCCATGAGTCACAGCTGCTAATAGCATCAGATAAAGGAGTCATTGGTTAGCTGGTTTACCGCTACCGATCCTGAGTTTCTCGGGGACCGACCTCTGATTAATAGTTAAACTTGTGTGCTTGATATGTTTGCCTCAATTCGATATGCTCAGTCTGCTAAATAAGCTTTGCCCCAAAAGAGTTATATTATGATACACAATGCATGTTGCGCACGTCCCGATGAGAACGATTGTCCTGCGGGAGAGCTGCAACGTGGTGATTCACGTTCAGCGGGGACAATTGAGCTTGCGGGAGATTGGGGCGTTGCTTGGATGCTTGAGTATCGAGTATGCAAAACTGTTTCAAAGTTATGTTTCAAAAGATGTAATATGACTCTGCTAGAACTGCATGAAACGAACTTAGGTAAAACTAGCAAGATCACTAGAAATGCAATGCTTTGCCACAAGTCTACTTAGTGTGGGTTTCAGGGGGTGTAGCTTTTTTTCAGTTGTTTTATCTCACCAGTACTTGCATAAAGTGCTGACCCACCAACAGTTTGCTTGTTCTCAGGTGCTCGTTCGTTCGGGAAGCGATAGCCGTACCTCATCCCAAGGAGCCAGAAATCTGGAGTCGATGCCTCGAGCTGCATCGAGTTTGTGCCTGCTTTGAGCTGCTTTCAGATAGAGGGACATAATGTATGGAACGGTATCATTGTAATCGAGAGAAGAGTGCTTGAGCGTTATGTAACCTCGGCCATGCGCCGCTTGTAACACTTTCGATTATCAATAAAAAGAGCTTGTTTATCATGTGCCATTGTGTTCTTTACTTTTCTGCAATATGTGCCGCTGCTTCAGTATCGAATAGCTTACTTGCCCTTGTTCAAAGCTTTGGCCTTGTGCAAGCGCACTTTAGGCTTGCACGGCATCACGCCCGAGCGAGGACGGTCGGTTCCGTAGGGACCAAAGCGAGGACGAACGGCCCTGCGGGACCGGGGCGTGACATAATGGTATCAGAGCGACTCGATTCTTTGCCCATTCCGTTGCTTCCAACTCTGAGATGTGCCTGATGTGAGATGCAATGAACGTTCCATACAATGAGTCCGTAAATATTCTCAAAGTTGCCGGCAAAAGTTTTCTGGAATTTGTTTTCATTGCTTGAGATGGGATTTGTGATTTCTGGATTGCTAGAGTTTTGATTTGTGATGGTGAGGGATGAGGACTATCGCTGCTTTGTGGTTTCGTGAGTTTCTCCTTGAATTTCGAGGACGAAACTCTTTATTGGTGGGTAAGTATGTAGTGCCCCGCTCCGCGTAGGCACTATGTACAAGTGGGATCGACTTGCTTGCTCGAACGGAAGTCTTCTCGGAGAGTTCTCGACCGATTAATCAAGGTGAGTGGGCAGAACTGCATTCTCTGATTCTTGCACGACTTAATAATGAATCTCAGTTTTTGAATGCTTGTTTGCTTAAGAAGAATGTTTTCATAAGAAGAAATGATAGAACCGACTCAGCATGCTAATAAGAGAACGCACATAGCTTGTCATTGAAATGAACCTGCTGCCTAACTAGAGAATATGTAATGCTTGTCAGAAATGAGATAGAACCATTGCCATGCTAAAGAGAGATAGAATGTTGCATACTTAGTTACACCGACACAGCTCAAACGAACTCTTGCCATGCTAAGAAGATAAGTAAACGAATCGCCTGAAATGTGTTCCTTGAATATGCTAAGAAAGAAAGAGATAGTTTTTGCATGTTAAATAAGAATCAATCGTGCTTATCAAAAAATATGTTTTGCTTGTCTGTTTTGCTATATCGAACTGCTGCCTTTGATCCGTATATGCATAGACTAATAGTGCACCCTGATGTTCCGTGCCTTCGGGTTCCAGGGGGGTGTGCTATTAGATATGTGAAAAGATGTGTTTGCTTGAATAAGAAGAAGAGTATAGTCTAATAGTCCGCCCTGATGTTCCGTGCCTTCGGGTTCCAGGGGGGTGTGGCTATTAGATTGTTAAGTGCTTGTGAATGTGAATGTGATTGTTGCATTGGTCTCGGACAACTTGTGCACAAGGTAATAGTCTCTCGGTCGATTCCTGGGGCACTGGGAATCGGTCGATCCGGAAGGGATTATGAGAGCACCCTGATGTTCCGTTCCGAAAGGATCTAGGGGGTGTTGTTGTCCATCAATGAGTTTCTCAGGACCGTCATATAGATAGGGCGCATGCTAGGTTTACCTTCTTGCATACCTATCATTTGTGACACCAGAAGATTGATTCATAAGTTTGTCCATATAAGCATATTATGACTAACTTGTGTGTCTGCTGCAGGGATAACCGTTCGGCTATGGGGTAAGAATATGAGTTTATACATAAGCCTGTTTGCTCATTAAGATGTGTATCATAGAGTTTATCTGATAGTGTTGCATGCATTTGCATCGGTCGGACAATGGCTATTAGTGCAGAGCTGAACCTTGGTTACGGCTGCTTCGGCAGTAATGTGCAGCCATGAGTCACAGCTGCTAATAGCATCAGATAAAGGAGTCATTGGTTAGCTGGTTTACCGCTACCGATCCTGAGTTTCTCGGGGACCGACCTCTGATTAATAGTTAAACTTGTGTGCTTGATATGTTTTCCTCAATTCGATATGCTCAGTCTGCTAAATAAGCTTTGCCCCAAAAGAGTTATATTATGATACACAATGCATGTTGCGCACGTCCCGATGAGAACGATTGTCCTGCGGGAGAGCTGCAACGTGGTGATTCACGTTCAGCGGGGACAATTGAGCTTGCGGGAGATTGGGGCGTTGCTTGGATGCTTGAGTATCGAGTATGCAAAACTGTTTCAAAGTTATGTTTCAAAAGATGTAATATGACTCTGCTAGAACTGCATGAAACGAACTTAGGTAAAACTAGCAAGATCACTAGAAATGCAATGCTTTGCCACAAGTCTACTTAGTGTGGGTTTCAGGGGGTGTAGCTTTTTTTCAGTTGTTTTATCTCACCAGTACTTGCATAAAGTGCTGACCCACCAACAGTTTGCTTGTTCTCAGGTGCTCGTTCGTTCGGGAAGCGATAGCCGTACCTCATCCCAAGGAGCCAGAAATCTGGAGTCGATGCCTCGAGCTGCATCGAGTTTGTGCCTGCTTTGAGCTGCTTTCAGATAGAGGGACATAATGTATGGAACGGTATCATTGTAATCGAGAGAAGAGTGCTTGAGCGTTATGTAACCTCGGCCATGCGCCGCTTGTAACACTTTCGATTATCAATAAAAAGAGCTTATTTATCATGTGCCATTGTGTTCTTTACTTTTCTGCAATATGTGCCGCTGCTTCAGTATCGAATAGCTTACTTGCCCTTGTTCAAAGCTTTGGCCTTGTGCAAGCGCACTTTAGGCTTGCACGGCATCACGCCCGAGCGAGGACGGTCGGTTTCGTAGGGACCAAAGCGAGGACGAACGGCCCTGCGGGACCGGGGCGTGACATAATGGTATCAGAGCGACTCGATTCTTTGCCCATTCCGTTGCTTCCAACTCTGAGATGTGCCTGATGTGAGATGCAATGAACGTTCCATACAATGAGTCCGTAAATATTCTCAAAGTTGCCGGCAAAAGTTTTTTGGAATTTGTTTTCATTGCTTGAGATGGGATTTGTGATTTCTGGATTGCTAGAGTTTTGATTTGTGATGGTGAGGGATGAGGACTATCGCTGCTTTGTGGTTTCGTGAGTTTCTCCTTGAATTTCGAGGACGAAACTCTTTATTGGTGGGTAAGTATGTAGTGCCCCGCTCCGCGTAGGCACTATGTACAAGTGGGATCGACTTGCTTGCTCGAACGGAAGTCTTCTCGGAGAGTTCCCGACCGATTAATCAAGGTGAGTGGGCAGAACTGCATTCTCTGATTCTTGCACGACTTAATAATGAATCTCAGTTTTTGAATGCTTGTTTGCTTAAGAAGAATGTTTTCATAAGAAGAAATGATAGAACCGACTCAGCATGCTAATAAGAGAACGCACATAGCTTGTCATTGAAACGAACCTGCTGCCTAACTAGAGAATATGTAATGCTTGTCAGAAATGAGATAGAACCATTGCCATGCTAAAGAGAGATAGAATGTTGCATGCTTAGTTACACCGACACAGCTCAAACGAACTCTTGCCATGCTAAGAAGATAAGTAAACGAATCGCCTGAAATGTGTTCCTTGAATATGCTAAGAAAGAAAGAGATAGTTTTTGCATGTTAAATAAGAATCAATCGTGCTTATCAAAAAATATGTTTTGCTTGTCTGTTTTGCTATATCGAACTGCTGCCTTTGATCCGTATATGCATAGACTAATAGTGCACCCTGATGTTCCGTGCCTTCGGGTTCCAGGGGGGTGTGCTATTAGATATGTGAAAAGATGTGTTTGCTTGAATAAGAAGAAGAGTATAGTCTAATAGTCCGCCCTGATGTTCCGTGCCTTCGGGTTCCAGGGGGGTGTGGCTATTAGATTGTTAAGTGCTTGTGAATGTGAATGTGATTGTTGCATTGGTCTCGGACAACTTGTGCACAAGGTAATAGTCTCTCGGTCGATTCCTGGGGCACTGGGAATCGGTCGGTCCGGAAGGGATTGTGAGAGCACCCTGATGTTTCGTTCCGAAAGGATCTAGGGGGTGTTGTTGTCCATCAATGAGTTTCTCAGGACCGTCATATAGATAGGGCGCATGCTAGGTTTACCTTCTTGCATACCTATCATTTGTGACACCAGAAGATTGATTCATAAGTTTGTCCATATAAGCATATTATGACTAACTTGTGTGTCTGCTGCAGGGATAACCGTTCGGCTATGGGGTAAGAATATGAGTTTATACATAAGCCTGTTTGCTCATTAAGATGTGTATCATAGAGTTTATCTGATAGTGTTGCATGCATTTGCATCGGTCGGACAATGGCTATTAGTGCAGAGCTGAACCTTGGTTACGGCTGCTTCGGCAGTAATGTGCAGCCATGAGTCACAGCTGCTAATAGCATCAGATAAAGGAGTCATTGGTTAGCTGGTTTACCGCTACCGATCCTGAGTTTCTCGGGGACCGACCTCTGATTAATAGTTAAACTTGTGTGCTTGATATGTTTTCCTCAATTCGATATGCTCAGTCTGCTAAATAAGCTTTGCCCCAAAAGAGTTATATTATGATACACAATGCATGTTGCGCACGTCCCGATGAGAACGATTGTCCTGCGGGAGAGCTGCAACGTGGTGATTCACGTTCAGCGGGGACAATTGAGCTTGCGGGAGATTGGGGCGTTGCTTGGATGCTTGAGTATCGAGTATGCAAAACTGTTTCAAAGTTATGTTTCAAAAGATGTAATATGACTCTGCTAGAACTGCATGAAACGAACTTAGGTAAAACTAGCAAGATCACTAGAAATGCAATGCTTTGCCACAAGTCTACTTAGTGTGGGTTTCAGGGGGTGTAGCTTTTTTTCAGTTGTTTTATCTCACCAGTACTTGCATAAAGTGCTGACCCACCAACAGTTTGCTTGTTCTCAGGTGCTCGTTCGTTCGGGAAGCGATAGCCGTACCTCATCCCAAGGAGCCAGAAATCTGGAGTCGATGCCTCGAGCTGCATCGAGTTTGTGCCTGCTTTGAGCTGCTTTCAGATAGAGGGACATAATGTATGGAACGGTATCATTGTAATCGAGAGAAGAGTGCTTGAGCGTTATGTAACCTCGGCCATGCGCCGCTTGTAACACTTTCGATTATCAATAAAAAGAGCTTGTTTATCATGTGCCATTGTGTTCTTTACTTTTCTGCAATATGTGCCGCTGCTTCAGTATCGAATAGCTTACTTGCCCTTGTTCAAAGCTTTGGCCTTGTGCAAGCGCACTTTAGGCTTGCATGGCATCACGCCCGAGCGAGGACGGTCGGTTCCGTAGGGACCAAAGCGAGGACGAACGGCCCTGCGGGACCGGGGCGTGACATAATGGTATCAGAGCGACTCGATTCTTTGCCCATTCCGTTGCTTCCAACTCTGAGATGTGCCTGATGTGAGATGCAATGAACGTTCCATACAATGAGTCCGTAAATATTCTCAAAGTTGCCGGCAAAAGTTTTCTGGAATTTGTTTTCATTGCTTGAGATGGGATTTGTGATTTCTGGATTGCTAGAGTTTTGATTTGTGATGGTGAGGGATGAGGACTATCGCTGCTTTGTGGTTTCGTGAGTTTCTCCTTGAATTTCGAGGACGAAACTCTTTATTGGTGGGTAAGTATGTAGTGCCCCGCTCCGCATAGGCACTATGTACAAGTGGGATCGACTTGCTTGCTCGAACGGAAGTCTTCTCGGAGAGTTCCCGACCGATTAATCAAGGTGAGTGGGCAGAACTGCATTCTCTGATTCTTGCACGACTTAATAATGAATCTCAGTTTTTGAATGCTTGTTTGCTTAAGAAGAATGTTTTCATAAGAAGAAATGATAGAACCGACTCAGCATGCTAATAAGAGGACGCACATAGCTTGTCATTGAAACGAACCTGCTGCCTAACTAGAGAATATGTAATGCTTGTCAGAAATGAGATAGAACCATTGCCATGCTAAAGAGAGATAGAATGTTGCATGCTTAGTTACACCGACACAGCTCAAACGAACTCTTGCCATGCTAAGAAGATAAGTAAACGAATCGCCTGAAATGTGTTCCTTGAATATGCTAAGAAAGAAAGAGATAGTTTTTGCATGTTAAATAAGAATCAATCGTGCTTATCAAAAAATATGTTTTGCTTGTCTGTTTTGCTATATCGAACTGCTGTCTTTGATCCGTATATGCATAGACTAATAGTGCACCCTGATGTTCCGTGCCTTCGGGTTCCAGGGGGGTGTGCTATTAGATATGTGAAAAGATGTGTTTGCTTGAATAAGAAGAAGAGTATAGTCTAATAGTCCGCCCTGATGTTCCGTGCCTTCGGGTTCCAGGGGGGTGTGGCTATTAGATTGTTAAGTGCTTGTGAATGTGAATGTGATTGTTGCATTGGTCTCGGATAACTTGTGCACAAGGTAATAGTCTCTCGGTCGATTCCTGGGGCACTGGGAATCGGTCGGTCCGGAAGGGATTGTGAGAGCACCCTGATGTTCCGTTCCGAAAGGATCTAGGGGGGTGTTGTTGTCCATCAATGAGTTTCTCAGGACCGTCATATAGATAGGGCGCATGCTAGGTTTACCTTCTTGCATACCTATCATTTGTGACACCAGAAGATTGATTCATAAGTTTGTCCATATAAGCATATTATGACTAACTTGTGTGTCTGCTGCAGGGATAACCGTTCGGCTATGGGGTAAGAATATGAGTTTATACATAAGCCTGTTTGCTCATTAAGATGTGTATCATAGAGTTTATCTGATAGTGTTGCATGCATTTGCATCGGTCGGACAATGGCTATTAGTGCAGAGCTGAACCTTGGTTACGGCTGCTTCGGCAGTAATGTGCAGCCATGAGTCACAGCTGCTAATAGCATCAGATAAAGGAGTCATTGGTTAGCTGGTTTACCGCTACCGATCCTGAGTTTCTCGGGGACCGACCTTTGATTAATAGTTAAACTTGTGTGCTTGATATGTTTGCCTCAATTCGATATGCTCAGTCTGCTAAATAAGCTTTGCCCCAAAAGAGTTATATTATGATACACAATGCATGTTGCGCACGTCCCGATGAGAACGATTGTCCTGCGGGAGAGCTGCAACGTGGTGATTCACGTTCAGCGGGGACAATTGAGCTTGCGGGAGATTGGGGCGTTGCTTGGATGCTTGAGTATCGAGTATGCAAAACTGTTTCAAAGTTATGTTTCAAAAGATGTAATATGACTCTGCTAGAACTGCATGAAACGAACTTAGGTAAAACTAGCAAGATCACTAGAAATGCAATGCTTTGCCACAAGTCTACTTAGTGTGGGTTTCAGGGGGTGTAGCTTCTGTTCAGTTGTTTTATCTCACCAGTACTTGCATAAAGTGCTGACCCACCAACAGTTTGCTTGTTCTCAGGTGCTCGTTCGTTCGGGAAGCGATAGCCGTACATCATCCCAAGGAGCCGAAAATCTGGAGTCGATGCCTCGAGCTGCATCGAGTTTGTGCCTGCTTTGAGCTGCTTTCAGATAGAGGGACATAATGTATGGAACGGTATCATTGTAATCGAGAGAAGAGTGCTTGAGCGTTATGTAACCTCGGCCATGCGCCGCTTGTAACACTTTCGATTATCAATAAAAAGAGCTTGTTTATCATGTGCCATTGTGTTCTTTACTTTTCTGCAATATGTGCCGCTGCTTCAGTATCGAATAGCTTACTTGCCCTTGTTCAAAGCTTTGGCCTTGTGCAAGCGCACTTTAGGCTTGCACGGCATCACGCCCGAGCGAGGATGGTCGGTTCCGTAGGGACCAAAGCGAGGATGAACGGCCCTGCGGGACCGGGGCATGACACAGCGTACGTATGGATTTGGTTTCCATATATTAGAGTTGCCATATCCATACGGCTGGCATGCTTACGTGTCCTAGTCCTACGTATTTTGGGACTGGGGCGTGACAACCAGGTCCTCAGAGGGACATAACAAGGTACAGAAAAATAACATGCCAGGTAAACAGATAGTATAAGTGCAGCAATAGGGTAATCTAGTACAACCAAACAAGTGAGACACAGTTAAAGACAATGTTCGACGCGTGGGCCGTCCAAAATAAAACCGTAGCTCCGGACACGGAAACACACGGCACGTACCGCAGCTCCGGGCAAAGAGTCACACGGGTGAAACAGCTACACTAGATACCGGTATCACTACAAAATACTACATATATATAAGCGCGTGCAGAGTAGCCCAAACGTCTAGTAACTGTCTTCCCCTTCCCAAGCGGTCAACGATTGTGCGTTGAACCTGAACCTCTAACTACAGTCTCGACACAAGGAATTAACTCTACAGACGCGACCCTAAGGTCGTCCCAGTCTCTGGTCATGATGTCAGTATCAGGATACAGGAATCTGGCACGATCACAGTGTATGAGTGTGTCCTGGGGTATCGATGTACTCAGGTACGTGCATCGAGTTGCTATGAAGCATCTAGTAATTATTCTAAGACGTTAAGTCGAATGTCAACACCCGGTTGTGAACCGGACACGGAGTATCGATCATCAACATAAATACGCGCACGAGTACATAAAGAGCAACAATATCTGTAAACTAAAATACAGGGTGGCAAGGTACACTTGCCTGCGTGCGGCTGCTGATGACGGGGATCTGGTACCGCGTCCAAGTCCTCAGGTCCCGCAGTACCTAGTGAAGAGATACAAACCAGAATTAATAATATATTCCACGACTCACAAGGGCAAGATACTAGAGGGCTGACTATAACTGACTAACGGTACGATGGTCCATCAACTAGTCATTCTGTACACTCTCTTCGACCAATCCTCATCCTTACCACATTCTTTACGTGGTACAGTAGTTCAGGTACGCTCATTCCCTGACCGTATTTACACATTAGATATTAGGTCTTCCTCAATCCTCGGATCATTTTGTCCTCAAACTCTGCTCATCCCATAGATCACCACGTATATCCATAAATGTGTTTAACCCTTAAACTCAATGTTCTCTCACTCAAATCTATATTGATATACCGATGACGATTTAAACCTCCAAGTTCACCGTTAACCTTAACCTCAAGTCATAATATTATCATTCGATTTAATCAGCAATGCTCCAGTATTAAACCACACTATCCAATATAATTCCTAACAATCACCACAAGAACTTATTTCTTCTGCTCTTACCCCATTCTCATTCACAACATTATGTTCCCTCATGACTCTAGTTATGCTCACACTTCAAATAATTCACTAACCCTACTATCATAGCAAAATATATAAACACCTATCTAAACCACATAAATTCTATTCAAAGAGAGGGGAAGGGAAAGAGCCGTTACCACGACGACGTTGCCGGAGAAGGCGACCGGAATAGGACTGGGCTGGACTGATAACCGGTCAGGGAGGGTCGGAAGCACCACCGGACGGGAATGAGACTCTCGGCCGGGGTACTGCAGTGGTCGTCTGGAGTGGTTCTGACTGGCCGGAGGGAACTGCTGGGTCGGCGGAATGCTGGCCGGCCGGAAGCAGTCAGCGTCGTCCGGAGTTGTTCTGTACAGCACAGCGCCGAGTGCTATTGCACCGCGCGGGGGGGGGGGGTCGGCTGACGGATCGGGACACGGGTCAGGCCGCGCGGGGAGGACTGGCAGTCGGGCTGTTCCAACCGTGCGGGGACGCTTACAGCGGGGTCGGATCGACAGCACCGGCGGGGACGCACGGGAGGGGGGTCGACTGCAGCCGGTGCGTGGGGGCTCACTGACCGGCGGGACAGTAACAGCGGGCCGGAGCGACGGCGGCGCCTGGCTGGAGTCGGGCCGGAGAGGCCGGCGAGTCTTCCCTGGGAGGGAACTCTAATGAAGAAGGAAGAGGCTAAGGAAGAAGGAGAAGAAAATAATGGAGGGAAAGAAGCTTTGCATGGAAAGAAATTAATGAAGGAGTGAGGAGAGAGAGAGAGTAGTTTTTCCCTTGGGATTAGGGCCGGTTGGTTTGTGTTGAGGGTGGGGTGAGGAGGTACTTTATAGGGGTGTGTGTGAAGGAGATGGATGGGTGAGATCATCCTATTCAAAATGGATGGTCGAGATTAATCATGAAGAGGAGAGGGTTTCTTCATGAGGGTGAAGGGATGGGTGAGAATGGGACCCCATTTTGGGACCCTCTCATTAGTTCTTGGCCAATAGGGTGGTGCCACACAATTCAATAATTGCAACTTAGTCCCGTAAATTCAGGAAATTGCATGGACACATAAAATGACACAAAAATTGTGGAGAAAAATATATTTAGAAATTTTCATGGTGCGAGGGTGTTGTGCGTTAGGCACGGGTTTAATTAGGAAGACATTGGGATTAAT
Source organism: Iris macrosiphon (assembly GCA_036927795.1). NCBI lineage: Eukaryota > Viridiplantae > Streptophyta > Magnoliopsida > Asparagales > Iridaceae > Iris > Iris macrosiphon. The sequence continues at coordinate 18,665,304 of JAYESA010000016.1, forward strand.
TTAGGATTAAAAATGGGATCTACAAAGTTGGTATTCCCGATTAAAATAGAAATAAAGTGTCCCGCGAATTTAATTTAATTGGGGCACTTGGGGTCAAAATCCGAAAATGACGCAAAGGCCAAAAATGGTGGGGGCTTGAAGTCAGTCTTGGACCCTTTAATTGGCCCGGCTCAACGGGTTAAGTTGGTATCCCAAAATTTAGGGTAACGACACAGGTGTCCGACACGGAATTAATTATGTGTTACGATTTCAGAATGTTGCACAATTAATTTAGAGCACACAAAAAAATATATATTAAAAGACGGAAAAGTCCAATGCCTAATTTGGTGGGTCAGGTCAAAAGTACAATAATTGAACGGAATTTATGGGCTGATATTGGGCTCCAAAAAATCAAAAAATGATGGGGCGCGCCAAGGGTTTTAATTAATTGAATTAAATTCCAGATAAATTATCTCTACTCTAAACCTCGACATCTGCTATCAAAATTTTCCAAATCCACTCTAACTATCTACAGAATAAATCGAGGGAGTTTACATTCTTCCCAACTTAGAAAAATTTTGTCCCCGAAATTAAAAGTAAAGCACGATAATATCTAACTGAATTTTAAAACAGTCTAGTAATCAAATGTCGTACGTAAAATTGTACCTTGCTCCTCAAATAAGTACGGGAACCGCTGCCGAATAGAATTCTCGCGCTCCCAAGTAGACTCGCCTGGTGAATGGTGCTTCCATGTCACTCTAACCAGTCGAATCGTCTGCCCTCTCAAAGTCTTCTCGCTGTGATCGAGGATCTCAACTGGCTGCTCTACGTAAGACAGACTAGGCCCGATAGTAATCTCCGAATGATCAAGCACGTGGCTAGGGTCTGCAACATATCTCCTCAGCTGCGATACGTGAAATACGTCACGTACTCCCTCTAATGATGGAGGTAATGCAAGACGGTAAGCCACTTCGCCAACTCGTTCCAAAATGTCAAAATGTCCGATGTACCTCGGACTCAGCTTGCCTCTGCCTCCGAATCTGATGGTACCGCGGGTAGGCGATATCCTCAAAAATACATGGTCACCCTCCTTGAACTCTAATGGTCTACGGTGCGCATCTGTCCAGTATTTCTGTCTGTCCTGTGCTGCGCGCAGGTGGCTCTGAATCTGCTTGACCTTCTCTACTGTCTGTGTCACCAACTCTAGACCAAGTATTTGACGCTCTCCCACGTCACTCCAACAAACTGGCGACCTACATTTCCTGCCGTATAGTGCCTCATAAGGTGCCATCTGTATGCTGGCCTGGTAACTGTTATTGTAGGAGAATTCCACCAAGTGTAGGTGGTCCTCCCAAGATCCTCCAAAATTAATCATGCACGCTCTCAACATATCCTCTAATATCTGTATCGTGCGCTCTGACTGACCATCACTCTGTGGATGATATGCAGTGCTGAACTTGAGATGAGTTCCTAGGCTCTCCTGTATACTCTGCCAAAAATGTGACGTGAAACTGGAATCATGATCCGTTACGATGCTGACAGGCACTCCATGTAATCGTACTATCTGTCTCATATACATGTCAGCTAGTATCTCTGTGGATTGCCCAACTCTGAAGGGCAAGAAATGTGCAGACTTGGTGAGCCTGTCCACGTTAACCCAAACTGCATCCTTCCCGCTAGAGCTTCGCGGGAATCCGGTGACGAAGTCCATGGTAATGTGTTCCCACTTCCACTCGGGGATGGGAAGTGGCTACAATAATCCTGCAGTCCTCTGATGTTCAGCCTTGACTTGCTGACAAATTAAACACTTCGCCACAAATCTTGCAATTTCTCTCTTCATCCCATGCCACCAGAAATACTGCCTCAAGTCTCGGTACATCTTCGTACCCCCGGGATGAATAGAATAATCGAACTATGAGCCTCGATCATCAACTCTTGGTGTAGCTCGCCACTCGAAACGTATAGGCGATCTCCATACCTCAATGTTCCGTCTCCATGAATCCTGAGTCCTGTTTGCATGTCGGCCTCTGTCTTTTCTCGCAATCGTCTAAATTTCGTATCTGTAGGCAAGGCTGCCTTGCTCCTCTCAATAAATGTGGGCTGAACCTCGAGATTGGCCATCGGTCCATCCATGCCTGGTAATACAATCTTAATCCTGAGTTCCTGAAAAATCCTCTAACCACTGGTGATGAGTCATAAACTACATTCGCCATGCCAGGGTGGTACTGCAACTCGACATTATAATCTGTCATCAACTCTAGCCAGTGCCTCTGTCTCCTGTTGAGTTCCTTCTGCGTGTAGGCATACTTCAGACTTTTCTGATATGTGTAAATCTCAACACGCTCACCATAAAGGTAATGTCTCCATAGCTTTAGTACAAATACCACTGCAGCTAGCTCTAAGTCGTGCGTCAGATAGTTCTTCTCATGAACCCTTAGTCGTCCTGATGCATAGGCTATCACCTTGCCGTGTTGCATCAGTACACATCCCAATCCGCTCCCTGACGCATCACTGTACACTACAAATCCTCCTGATCTTGAAGGTAGTATCAAAATTGGTGCTGATGTCAGACGCTTCTTCAGCTCATCGAAAGCCGCCTGACACTCGTTGGTCCAGATAAACTCTTCGCCTTTACGCGTCAGTCGCGTCATAGGCGCAGCTATCCTCGAGAAGTTTTCTACGAACCTCCGATAATATCCGACAAGTCCGAGGAAGCTCCTAACCTCCGTAACTGATGTAGGGGTAGGCCAGGTCTCTACTGCCGCTATCTTTTCTGGGTCAACTGATAGTCCATCTTCGGTGATTATGTGTCCCAGAAATGGTACTCTTTCCAAGCAGAACTCACATTTACTGAGTTTGGCGTACAGCCTCTCATGTCTCAGCGTCTCCAACACGATCCTGAGATGTCTCTCATGCTCCTCCTGGCTCTTGGAATATATCAAGATATCGTCTATAAATACCACCACGAACTTATCTAAGTACTGGTGGAAGACATTGTTCATCAAACATATGAATACTGCTGGCGCATTGGTTAAACCAAACGGCATGACTAAAAACTCATAGTGGCCATACTTCGTCCGAAAGGCCGTCTTCTGGATGTCCTCTTTCCGTACCTCGATCTGATGATATCCAGATCTGAGATCGATCTTCGAGAATACACATGCACCGCTAAGTTGATCAAACAAATCATCGATGCGCGGCAGTGGATACTTGTTCTTTATCGTTACAGCATTTAGCGCCCTGTAATCGATACACAAGCGTACCGTCCCGTCCTTCTTTGGTACAAACAGAATGGGTGCTCCCCATGGAGATACACTAGCCCGTATGAAACCCTTTTCTAAGAGATCATCTACTTGAACCTTCAGCTCAACCAACTCCTTCGGTGCTAGTCTGTAAATGGGGGAAGTAACTGGCTCGGCTCCTGGAGTCAACTCTATGGTGAACTCAATCTCTCTGTCAGGTGGCAGTCCTGGGAGATCCTCTGGAAACACATCCTCAAACTCTGTTATAAAGTGAGGGTTCACCTTCTGCAATGTGTGTCGCTAGGGTAGGTTGGACACCATGCTCTCGGGCTCCCCGAAGAAACTCAAACTCTGGGTGATCTGGGGGTCTAAAGATGACACAACCACGATGGTAATCTAGCGTTGCATGGTATTGGCTCAACCAATCCATGCCTAGGACAATGTCATAGTCTGGCATGGAGAAAACCAAAAATCGGGCACGCATCTCTCGCCTGCAGACAACTACTGAACATGATCTACAAGTGTCGCTAACAGGTACTATTCCCCCTCCCGTAAGAATCCTCTTGACCTTCGGAAGGGGTGCGGTGGCTATTCTATGGGTAGCCATGAAACTAGCAGCTATAAAAGAGTGTGTGGCACCAGAATCAAATAGGACTAATGCTGGTAATGAAGCTACTAAGATTGTACCTGCGATCACTTCCCCTGCTGTCTCAGCCTCCTCTACGGTCATAGCATAGGCCTGTCCCTGTCTCGGTGCCGGTGCCCTGTACTGCTGCTGTTGAACCTGCTGGTATCGATCTCCCTGTGGAGACAAGGGTGGCCTCCTATGGTTTCCCCCTGGTGCTGGTGGTCGCTGTGCTCCAGCTCCTGCGTAAGGCGGCCTCGGTCCAGGAGGCTGCTGATAAGGTCTCGGCGCTGGCTGGGCTGGTCGGTGAACCATCTGTGCTGGAGCCCTCTGATCTGGGCAATCTCGGACTGCATGCTGGTCCGATCTGCATCTCAAGCAAGCGCCCAATCTCCGTCGACAGTCCCTCAATATATGTCCCTTCTTGCCGCAGAAATGGCAAGTGGGAATGACTGCTCCCTGCGGTGGTGCTGCCCTTTGGTGTTGCTGCTGTACCAGAGGATGCTTCGCAGGTCCTCCCTGCGGGGCTCGGACTGCTGATGTCGACACATAGGAGCGTTTCTGGCTGGCCTCCATCTTGTTGATACGGTCCTGGCGTCGCGCTGCAAGTAGTATCCCGGAGTAGGAGGTGGGGGCTGTGGACCCGATAAGCCTCTGGGTCTCATAACTCAGGCCCTCATAAAACTTCTCGGCCTTTGCTTCTTCAGTGGGGATCAGGTATGGCACAAATCTGCTTAGGCGGAGGAACTCAGACTTGTATTCCTCCACAGTCATACTCCCCTGCCTAAGGTTCTGGAATCTGTCCCGAAGCTCTGCTCGGGCGGTAGAGGGTATGTACATCTCCTGGAAGAGTCTAGAGAACTCTTCCCAGGTGGCGCGATCCGGTCCCAAACGATGCTCCTCGGAAAGCCACCAGTGATGAGCGTTGCCGGTGAGCTGCATCCTGACAGCCGTCATCCATCTGTGTCGGGGGAGGTCAGTGGCCTCCAGCTGGTGCTGTATGCCGGTGAGCCAAGCGTGGACCTCAGTCGGCTCCTCCGTGCCCGCAAAAGGTTGCGGCATCAAACGACGAAAGTCTATGACAGATCCTCGCGTCGGCTCGTATGCGGGTGGTGACGCCTGCCCCAAGGCCGTCACGATGCTCTCTCTCAGAGTCTTAGCCTGGTGCTGCTGGGCCTGCTGCTGAGCCTGCTGCTGGGCCTGCATCTTCGCAAACATCATCTGGAACATCTGGGTTCCGTCCGTCGGTTGCCCTGTGGGGAATGGCATAAAGGGCATCTGGGGCGGGAATGGTGGAGGAGGTGGTAGCTGCTGCTCCTCCTGACTCGGGATCCTCTGACCCTCAGGTCTTACCTGATGTAGAGTCTGGTGTCCGTCTGATGGCACCTCGGGATGTCCTGATGACTGTCCCATGGGAGATGGAGTCAGTAGAAGGACCTGCTCCAGATCCGGTTCTCCGGATGATCCAGCGTCTCGGGGAACGTCGCCAGGCTGTGCGATACGTCCACTGCGGAGATTCATAACTCTGAAAAGAAGTCACGACTGCGATCAACGATTGTGGAAAATAAACAAGATACAATTTGGTAAACGATATCGAGATAGAGGTGTCATGTGAATGTTTCAAACTTTGTAGATAAGATTTCTAACTCTATTCCTAATTTGCAGGCTCGCTTGGCACAGTCAGGTGACCAAGACGATTTTAAATCGGACCTGCATGGGCCACCACAAAAACCTTGTCATGCCCCGGTTCCATGGAGAAGGAACCGAGACACGTGGCAATGGCCAGCAGTGTACTTCGACGGACTTTCCAATCTAATGGGCCCGTCGGAGTACACTTAAGCTGTGAAGTACAATGAATAACCCATCACATAACACAAGTATACTCAATCTAAATCTCATCCACAGGCAACAATATAAGAGCACAATAGAAGTAAATACAACGACTAATGTGCAGGAAGGAAATATCCAAATAAGTATCAAGTACAAATACTAGAATAGTCATACGGGGACAAACCCGCTAGTACAAATATACTGGAATGAAAGTAAGCAATAAGATAACTTGGGACGGCAGCAGGTAACTAGGTAATGATACCGTCCCAAGGAAAGAGTCACTACCAGCGATCAGACGAAGTCCTCAGGAATGACCTCGTCCTCGGTAGTGAGTACAGCTGCTGGATAGATGCCCGGTCCGTACTCCTCCGGGTAATCCTCGTAGCCTACACCTGGAAGGGAACCAGGTCCTCAGAGGGACGTAACAAGGTACAGAAAAATAACATGCCAGGTAAACAGATAGTACAAGTGCAGCAACAGGGTAATCTAGTACAACCAAACAAGTGAGACACAGTTAAAGATAATGTTCGACGCGTGGGCCGTCCAAAATAAAATCGTAGCTCCGGACACAGAAACACACGGCACGTACCGCAGCTCCGGGCAAAGAGTCACACGGTTGAAACAGCTACACTAGATACAGGTATCACTACAAAATACTACATATATATAAGCGCGTGCAGAGTAGCCCAAACGTCTAGTAACTGTCTTCCCCTTCCCAAGCGGTCAACGATTGTGCGTTAAACCTGAACCTCTAACTACAGTCTCGACACAAGGAATTAACTCAACAGACGCGACCCTAAGGTCGTCCCAGTCTCTGGTCATGATGTCAGTATCAGGATACAGGAATCTGGCACGATCACAGTGTATGAGTGTGTCCTGGGGTATCGATGTACTCAGGTACGTGCATCGAGTTGCTATGAAGCATCTAGTAATTATTCTAAGACGTTAAGTCGAATGTCAACACTCGGTTGTGAACCGGATACGGAGTATCGATCATCAACATAAATACGCACACGAGTACATAAAGAGCAACAATATCTGTAAACTGAAATACAGGGTGGCAAGGTACACTTGCCTGCGTGCGGCTGCTGATGACGGGGATCTGGTACCGCGTCCAAGTCCTCAGGTCCCGCAGTACCTAGTGAAGAGATACAAACCAGAATTAATAATATATTCCACGACTCACAAGGGCAAGATACTAGAGGGCTGACTATAACTGACTAACGGTACGATGGTCCATCAACTAGTTATTCTGTACACTCTCCTCGACCAATCCTCATCCTTACCATACTCTTTACGTGGTACAGTAGTTCAGGTACGCTCATTCCCTGACCGTATTTACACATTAGATATTAGGTCTTCCTCAATCCTCGGATCATTTCGTCCTCAAACTCTGCTCATCCCATAGATCACCACGTACATCCATAAATGTGTTTAACCCTTAAACTCAATGTTCTCTCACTTAAATCTATATTGATATACCGATGACGATTTAAACCTCCAAGTTCACCGTTAACCTTAACCTCAAGTCATAATATTATCATTCGATTTAATCAGCAATGCTCCAGTATTAAACTACACTATCCAATGTAATTCCTAACAATCACCACAAGAACTTATTTCTCCTGCTCTTACCCCATTCTCATTCACAACATTATGTTCCCTCATGACTCTAGTTATGCTCACACTTCAAATAATTCACTAACCCTACTATCATAGCAAAATATATAAACACCTATCTAAACCACATAAATTCTATTCAAAGAGAGGGGGAGGGAAAGAGCCGTTACCACGACGACGTTGCCGGAGAAGGCGACCGAAATAGGACTGGGCTGGACTGATAACCGGTCAGGGAGGGTCGAAAGCACCGCCGAACGGGAATGAGACTCTCGGCCGGGGTACTGCAGTGGTCGTCTGGAGTGGTTCTGACTAGCCGGAGGGAACTGCTGGGTCGGCGGAATGCTGGCCGGCCGGAAGCAGTCAACGTCGTCCGGAGTTGTTCTGCACAGCACAGCGCCGAGTGTTGTTGCACCACGGGGGGGAGGGGGTCGGTTGACCGATCGGGACGTGGGTCAGACCGCACGAGGAGGACTGACGGTCGGGCTGTTCTAACCGTACGGGGACGCTCACAGCTGGGTCGGATCGACAGCGCCGGCGGGGACGCATGGGAGCGGGGCTCGACTGCAGCCGGTGAGTGGGGGCTCACTGACCGGCGGGACAGTAACAGCGGGCCGGAGCGACGGCGGCGCCTGGCCGGAGTCGGGCCGGAGAAGCCGGCGTGTCTTCCCTGGGAGGGAACTCTAATGAAGAAGGAAGAGGCTAAGGAAGAAGGAGAAGAAAATAATGGAGGGAAAGAAGCTTTGCATGGGAAGAAATTAATGAAGGAGTGAGGAGAGAGAGAGAGTAGTTTTTCCCTTGGGATTAGGGCCGGTTGATTTGTGTTGAGGGTGGGGTGAGGAGGTACTTTATAGGGGTGTGTGTGAAGGAGATGGATGGGTGAGATCATCCTATTCAAAATGGATGGTCGAGATTAATCATGAAGAGGAGAGGGTTTCTTCATGAGGGTGAAGGGATGGGTGAGAATGGGACCCCATTTTGGGACCCTCTCATTAGTTCTTGGCCAATAGGGTGGTGCCACACAATTCAATAATTGCAACTTAGTCCCGTAAATTCAGGAAATTGCATGGACACATAAAATGACACAAAAATTGTGGAGAAAAATATATTTAGAAATTTTCATGGTGCGAGGGTATTGTGCGTTAGGCACGGGTTTAATTAGGAAGATATTGGGATTAATTTAGGATTAAAAATGGAATTTACAAAGTTGGTATTCTCGATTAAAATAGAAATAAAGTGTCCCGCGAATTTAATTTAATTGGGGCACTTGGGGTCAAAATTCGAAAATAACGCAAAGGCCAAAAATGGTGGGGGCTTGGAGTCAGTCTTGGACCCTTTAGTTGGCCCGGCTCAACGGGTTAAGTTGGTATCCCAAAATTTAGGGTAACGACACAGGTGTCCGATACGGAATTAATTATGTGTTACGATTTCGGAATGTTGCGCAATTAATTTAGAGCACACAAAAAATAATAATATTAAAAGACGGAAAAGTCTAATGCCTAATTTGGCGGGTCAGGTCAAAAGTACAATAATTGAACGGAATTTATGGGCTGATATTGGGCTCCAAAAAATCAGAAAATGATGGGGCGCGCCAAGGGTTTTAATTAATTAAATTAAACCAGATAAATTATCTCTACTCTAAACCTCGACATCTGCTATCAAAATTTTCCAAATCCACTCTAACTATCTACAGAATAAATCGAGAGGGTTTACAAGTATTTTATCATGGTGTTGGATCCCAAGTTTTTATGGATTCCTTCTTTGTTACCGGGGTCGACCCCAAAGCCATAATGTCTCAAAACGAAGAGGCTATAGACTTAGCGCCTTTGTCTTGAACTTTGTGAAGAACTCCATTCGGATTCCCATAAAGGATGATTTGGTTATCCATAAATATGTTGAATGATTTTGGTTCCGCTTCTTGCTCTAAAAATGAAGAAAGACTTGTCAGAAATGGGTTGGTTGTTGACCAACAAAAAAAAGAACGGGAAAGAAAAAGACAGATTAACAAACGAAACAGGAAACCATGAATTTATCAGGAGCAATATCAACTACCTAGACCCGCTAGCTAAAATAATTCCATAAATACCTAGCGAAGATGCTGTATTGAATGACTTGATCGTACTAGATAGATAGCTGACACTTTATAGCATTAGCTACGTCTTCCCTTATCGACAATATACTCATCCAAGACCAAGAAGAGTCGGATGGACCAAATAGAATGTCTACTGTGATATATAAAATGAACCCATTTAGTCCAAATGGACCCATTATCATTAACTACTCTCCAGAATTCGTGCTTCTAGTCTTCAAAATTTAAGGATAACCCGTTACGTAATATATTTGTCATCCGTAAGCCCGGTCTTGTTTTGTAACTCCCGATACATGATGGGTGTACGATCTTAGAAAGAATGGGACCTCTTTTTAATGCCTCCAGACTGAGCCAAGGCCTTTAAAGGTTTATGAATGTCGATACTTACACTGTGGCCTTACCCGAATAACTTCTCTCGTGTTTGAAACTTGCTACACCCCGATTTCTACCTTACTGAGCATAGGAAACCATAGTTCGACATCGACTGTCCGACAGCTCTTATAGGCTCCCATAGCGATCCAGCTCATTGAATGGTATAAAGTTTCCCATCCCTGATACCCGTTAGCCAGAGTATTCTCTTTCTCAACGTCCTCTATTCCCGAGCTTCTTGGGTAAATAATGCCATGGGAAAGAAAAACATTCTTCCACCCTTTAAATGATAGGGGTAAGTCAATCTTACGTTCTCTCTATTAGGTGGGTCTGTCTCGCTATCTCTCTCTTGTCGGTAAGTATATCTGTCGTGCCGTTCCTGTAGTGTTTGTGAATGAGTAGTTTAGAGGGGAGAACAAAAGGTAAAAAAGACCATTGCCAAACTCATAAGCAGGCCATATCCGGAACCATGATGCCATTGATTACAGCATTCGCTACTTAGCCAATAGTAAGTCAAAAAAGATGTTCACAGGGGCCAGAAAGACTCGGTCATAGGAACTTAGACCACCTACGCGCTGGTAAACGAAAACCACCTCGACTGGATCTACCGAACGAATCAGGCCGCCCCGTCGAAAGAATTAACACGCCAAAAGGGCCACCAGCTTTCCCCCCAAAAAAGGGGAGATCCGCAGCTAACTGCTCACGGAAACATCCGACCTTATGGTCAAGTCATCCGCATATCTTTCTGATCTCCTTCTATTCATCATATTTTTGGCTTTGCCCAAGGTTAATGGTGTTGACTAATAAAGGAGAAGAGACCGAAGGGAGTATCCCGTATCTTCCTTCATGGAGTCAAAAGCCCTTTTTCGACCTGTGGCAGAGTGAAATAGCTCATGCTGAGTGAGTCGGTGCTGGTGGGTGGAAAATAATCCAGGTGATCTGGGCGAATCCAATGAAGATTTATGGATTGTGATTGAAGAGCAAAAGAAGTGGGATGCTGTATTTCCGGGATTGGATTTCATATTCGAATGAACCTCTTAATCGTAAGAAAGTAGGTTTTTTAGCTATGGGCCTAGCAAAAGAAAAATCGAGATAGACAATTCTTATTTGATATAGCTATTTGTGCAAGTATTTTACGATTAAGAAGCAATTGCTTCTTGTACGTATTGTGTATTAATCGACTATAACTATGGAATACCCCTATTTTACGAGTTACTGCATTTATCCGAGTGACCCACTTCTTGGGTCGTAATTGCTATCTTATTAGGTTCAGTCATCATAGCCGTTCGAAATCCACAAACCATTCCGACCGGTGGTCAAAATTTCTTCAAATATGTTCTTGAATTTATTCGAGACTTGAGCAAGACTCAGATGGGAGAAGAATATGGCCCCTGGGTTCCCTTTATTGGAACTATGTTCATATTTATTTTTGTTTCTAACTAGTCAGGTGCCCTTTTACCTTAGAAAGTCATACAGTTACCTCATGGGGAGTTAGCCGCCCCCACGAATGATATAAACACTACTGTTGCTTTAGCTTTACCGACGTCAGTGGCATATTTTTATGCAGGTCTTAACAGATAAGGAGAGGCAACCAAAGCAAAGGGAGTGAGAACTGGCTCGACTAAGCTAAGAAGGTAATCTATTCTTTCAGTTCGGAATGAGAAGAATAGCTTGCTTCCACGAACTTCCCTGACCCAATCACAATGGCACAACCTGAACTCTGTTCGAAAGCCCTCCTTAACTCGAGCGAGAATCCCCAGAATCATACCTCCATTTCATCTCAGGGCCAAAAGGATGCGTCGAGATTACCGTTTAGTCAAACTGTATCTAAGCTTGTGTAGTTTATCAAAGCTAATCATGCAATGGCCGGAGGGCCGTAAGGTATCTCCCGCTTTTCCTCTTCCCTTTCTAACTTCTGTAGGTTTCCCCGTAATAGGAAGATCTGCGAGAACTCTTACCCATATCTTACCATTTCTTCGGGATTGTTCGCTTATAGCACGATAGACTTGTCCGATTGTAGCTCGACGCGCTGCTTCAATGGTTCGATATGAAAGATGACCAGCTCTACAACTTTTGGTGCCATATCTTCCAAAACCAAGTTGTGTACCGTCCGGTTCGCGACCCCTACTACATCTGCCTTTGACGACGACGGAGGATCGCCCGTAGGGGGTTTACTGCACAAGGCCCCTGAAGAGGAAAAGCTTTATCCCAGCGAATAGAAGATGCTCAGCTCCGCATAACATAGGGATTGGCACGCTTTCGGGAAGAACATATCTGAATAGGACGAACCGCCTCCGTGGATATCTTTGCTTTGGAGCAAAAAAATTCGAACCACCGTCGGTCATGTTTCTTTTTATCAAGAAATAGAAGAAGCCATACAAGGGTTTTGTCGGGCCTACTCATACGCTATCTAAACTAAGAAATTAGATTAATTGATACCCTTGTCTGTGCTGTGAGAAGTAGGGTCTATCCAATTTCATTGGTATCCTTATAATTTATGAATTTAGGATTTCTTACTTGTTCTAGTAAGATAATAACAATGGTAGCTTTCAAAAAATTATAAGCTCATCGACGGATGTAGCACAAACTTCTTAGCTATACGAGAACTATCGTAGGAATATCAATATGTAGCTATACGAGAACGTACGTGACTTGCTTTCTTTAGTTCGGTTGGAAAAGAAAAGGAATCCTTTCGCTATCGCTTCACTTGCTACATTGCATTAACACTTACGATAAGGTCAAGAAGGCATTTGATTTTGATGAAAGCGAAGAGGGGAAAGTCTCGAACTCGACTCTATCTGGTATTAGCTTACGTTTTGTTTTGTTTTGTTTTGTTTTGGCCGTTGTTTTTTCCTTCCGCATCCTATGTTCTGTCCTTCCCCTTTTCCGGACTCGAGAACCCCTGAAGCGCACTGGAAGCATCTCAAGGAAAAGAGAGAAGTCAAATATCGTAGGATTTAGATAGCCCATTCTCTGAGAAAGAACCTTGCTTGCCTTACTAGCTCTATTGTTATGGGCATGTCCCACTAGTGGATTCAGTCCCTTCCTGCTACGCCCTTGCTGTCCAATCTTTTCTACAATCCTTTCTTTCTTCCGGGCATCAATCCCATATGAACAAAAAGGCATTTGCTTTGTACCTCCCTAACACCCTACTCTATTCCGAACCACATATGTTCTATTCCTCAAGTCCCACAGGGCATTCTTCCACTGGCCATTTGAAAGATGAATCTCTACCTTTTGAATAAGGTGCCTAGCCTTAGCAGATTCCTCCTTCTAAGAGGGAAAGTTCTAAGATCGCTAATGCCGCATCCACAGGATAAGCATGAATTTACCTTTCAATACCTTTCAAAGAGCGTCCGCAGCATCTTAAGTATGCTACAAAGAAGCATGAAAGGGCTATGCGCAATCAAGACATTCAATAGCAAGCGCCATCAACAGACATGGAAAAAGAGCAAGCCAAGACTTTCACAAGAAAGCTGGACTTGGTTGTACGAAGGTAAGCCATAAACAAGGGTGGTCTACGATCAGGTATTCACTCCTCCCTTGCCGCTACTACCAGCTCGAGGCCTATTGTCCACGAAGGCTGATCTCTTAACTGGCTTTTGAAAGGCATACCTTGACTATTCGAAGACAATGGATTGGTTCTTTTCTTGGAACCATGATAGGTGCTAAAAGACTCCCCATTGCTACCTATCAGCCCATCTTTGAGAAGATACATAGGAAACTTGCAGGGTGGAAGCAATCGACACTCTCCTTTGCAGGTCGTGTAACTCTTGTTAGGTTGGTTCTTCAACCTTAGCGGCCTCTGCTTTCGATCCATCTCTCCCAGAACCATTTCAATCGACGATTGAAAGATGCGCCAACACTGACGCTCACCAAGAAAAGCGACCAATGGCGTCTAGGTCCCTGAAAAGCGAGAGAGACGTACATGGCAACGACATTTCAACCAGTTCCCTTAATCATTCGAAGATGACCGACATAGCACAGATTGAGACCCTCAACTGATTTGAACGACCAGGTACAACATCACATTGATTCGTCTGGTGTTCGCAATATAAATATACAATTCTACTTATTCTACCAGATCGAAATTTTTTTATGTCCAAAACTGGAATTTATAGATCCAATGTCACATTCAGTAAAAAATTATGATACATGTATAGGGTGTACTCAATGTGTACGAGCTTGCCCCACAGATGTATTGGAAATGATACCTTGGGACGGATGTAAAGCTAAGCAAATTGCTTCCGCCCCAAGAACCGAGGACTGTGTAGGTTGTAAGAGATACGAATCCAGCAGATTGCTGGCTTGGTGAGAAATTCAGGGAATCCATGAGAGAAGGTTCGAGAACCTATAGACTCTAAAGCAACACGACTTCGGTTCCGATCGAATATAGCCCTTTAAGCGAGAGGGCCAAGGTTGTCGTTGGCATGTTGCGTAACAAGGGCAAGATGAAAGGCGAGGGGCGGGCGGGATCAAGCTTTCAAGGAATGGACGACATGACGTTTGCCCAAAGATCTTTCTTTTGAAAGATGATCCAACAAAGTTTTCCCTGCAGAGCAGTCATAGTGTGAGATAAGGATTTGATGCCCAGTCCTCCTTCCTCAGTAGGGGAGCACATCCTCTTCCAAGATAGCCAGTGATATTTAGTGAGATTGTCATAGCTCCAGAGAAATGTAGAGAAAATTCTCTCTATCTGAGTTATCAACTTTTTAGGCACAGGGATTACTGACAGGGTGTGAATAGTAATAGAAGCTAGAACACTCCTGATGAGAGTGATCTTCCCCCCCATTGAAAGTCGCTTTGCCTTCCACCCTTGAAGCTTAGATAAGATGTTGCTGATCAAGTCTTGGAAATAAGTCATTCTTGCTCTCCCTTTGAAGAGAGGAAGCCCTAGGTATTTCATTAGAAGTTGCTGTTGTCTGTATCCAGTGATGCTAGTTATCTCAGTATAATGAGTGGGGTTAGCTCTAGCAGAGGTCAGAAATGAGCTCCAAGTTCACAATAACCTTTGATTAAATGAAAGAGGGGGCTCCGGTGTATAGAGAGGACCTCACCGTTTACGAAGTAACCATAGAAACGACGGAACCCACTATTTAGATTTTTTTAGTATCGATAAAATTTGTTATTTCCAAGTAAAATGTCTGGAAGGAATAAAAAATCGTGGTTGGGAAGGTCATAGTAGCAAAAGCCATTGGAATTTTTATTTTATATATCGGAATAATCCGTTTTGTTATTAAGCAACCGGGAATAAAAGGATAACTGAAAGAAGAAAAATCAATTAGTTATTTATTAAAGTTTAATTTGATTCAATGACCAGAGTGAAACGAGGATATATAGCTCGGAGACGTCGAACAAAAATTCGTTTATTTGCATCAACCTTTATGGGGCTCCTTTGGATTCCATTTTCTCAGTGGCTCGCTAGCCGAACGGCTTTGTTTGCCCCAGCTTGGCGAATTGCATCCCCGCACCGCCTCTGACCGTTCTCGTGAAGTCTTTGCAACGGCTGGGAAACCAGTTTACGAAGTGAAGCCTATTGCCACGCCGACCATCAAATACGAGATTGGGCCCCTTCTCAAATCTTTGATGGACCCAGAAGGTTCACGTACGCGATTCGTACAAACATGAATACCTCCTGAAGCTACGGGCAGAACACCTGGCATAGAGACCCAATCTTGAGTGAAAAAAATACCGCGACTTCGGTCTTTTTCAATATAATCATCACGTAATAAATCAACAAAACCCAAAGTTATCTCACGCTACCCTTCCAGTTTACCTACTGCTGTACCAGCATGATTTGTAGTCCAGGAGTAAGCAAAAGACTCGTTTATAAGAAGCTGATAACTCAAGCGTTACCAAAGGAAAGGTCAGCGGTTACAGGTACTCGAGGGTTTGGAAGAGAGAAGGTTGAAAAAAATGCAAGTAGATAAGATAATGTTTCAGTTACGGTACTGATGGGCCGGTCGTATACGAACCTTTCTTTGCGGTTAGCTCGTGAAGTCCCGTCTTCCCCTTTTTCTTTATTAAAGAGGCCCCCCATCTTTATATTGATACTCTTATCTTTTTGACATGGTGCTCTACATATAGAATAATGTCCGTGTACCAAGGGAGTTCGTCAGATGGTGAGTCCCTATCAATCTGATAGCAGTATGTATGCTGGTTCATTCCTCTGTTCAACCACAACCGGTTTCAGCTCAGCATCTTCAGGTATCTCTAAGTCCAGCCTTTGTTGCCCCTCGGTAGAGTGAGTCTACTTAGCGAACTGGCAGGACGCGGAGATCGATTATGTAGAAACAATCACATTACCTTAACCCAGATTGAGGTGGATTCACTGATTCTCCAGAAGATCATTACTCAAGCACACTGCTCCCCATGGAACCTTATATACTGGATCAGACAAATTCAAAACCTGCTCCCCAACAACCTCCTTATTCTGCACACTCTTAGGAGTAGGAACTCAGTAGCTGATGCCCTAGCCAAATCTGCTCATGACACTCATCAGGACAACTGACTTAATGGACGAGGAGGTTGAATGGCATGAATAGTAGGTTCTTTGACCAATTAAATCAATGGTTAAGATAGCCACGAGCAGAGAATAGGCTACATGTGAGGGAGGGAATCAAATCAAAATACGGTGTAAAAATACGCTGCTATTGAATCAATAGTCTCAGGGACATGCCCCATATCCGCTGTTCGAGAATAAGCTGCAAGAGAATCCGCTCTTTGACACGGTCAAGTGTACCTCACTAAAGATAAAGAGAATCACACGCCGAGTTCGACTTCAACTTAAAATAAAAGAATTCATTGGAACCTTCTTCTCGGGGTCTCACCTTCAGGGGTTTTCTTGTTGGATAAAAGCAACGTACTATTTATCAAGACCGCTACGCGCCTTCTCTCTTAAAGTAGGAATGGTGAAAAGCATATGTTAGCTGATATGAGTAGCTGGCAACAGGCACCACTTACTCCCCAACCGCTCGATAGCTAAAAGGAGGAGTCGGCCGTAGAGAAGATCGAAAGACAAGAATTGCATAAAGAGATGCTTGGAATAGGTCACATAGTGAGTGGTCTTCCTATTAATGAGTAGGTTATCCTGGAAATTCTATTCCGGGCTGGAAAGACTCAGTTGGGAAGGTAGGCAATTCACTTCCGGTACAGAGAAGAAGTCCGATCCAAGATGTGATCAAGTTAAATCAAGTCTCGGAAACAGGTAAGCTCTTAGGTCAAACCCAGGTTCTTCTCTAGACCAAAGCCTTTGCGCGTATATAGAATTTCTTATGTATTATATAGAAATGGATGAAGAAGGGCTTCCGGCAAAGCACCAGGGGGTAGCTCTCACACCCATTCCTGTACACATACACATGTCGGCGTACCTTAGCTTCTTGCCAAGGTTTCAGACAGAAGGGAAATAGAATCTTTAACTGAATACCGTCCAGTCCGAATGAACTTCGCAGAAGCAGGAATTCCTGGACCACGAGAACGACGATCACTACTTAGGCTTTTAGCCGCTCGCTCGGAGCTCGCTACACTTATTAGCTACATTAGCTACATTAGCTACATTTATTAGCTGCATTTTTTTAGCTACATGTTTTTGGTCGCTTCGCTCCGTCGCGAGCCTCCGGTCCGGCATGTCCTTACCTTCCGCCACGGTGCCCGGCATAGCCGGTGGGGAGTTCGTTCGGCTTTCAGCTCTTCACTCATCGCCTCCGATGATCCCCTACTTCACTCGTTACCTCGTTCGTGGGTCTTCGTCTGCGGCGCCCTCGGTATCTATCTATCCCTCGGCTGCGGGTAAGGTTCCCTTACCCTTGTCCCCAACTCACTGTGGCGGCATGTAAGGACATGCCTGCCCTGCTTCTCGCTCCCTTGAAGGAAGCTATGATAACAACAACCATATCCCCCCTCCCACACTCCCCACTCTCCACCATAACCCCATTTTTCTACCATATCTCAGGAGTAATCAAAGGAAGTACGGCAGGCATTCTTGAATTCGGGGTTGGCACGCGAGGAAACCAGACAAGGAATTCTATCCCCTTCACCCGGTCTCAAACCTGCTACTGCTACCGGAAAGAGATCTGATCTGCAAAGCCGGCTTATAGAAAAGCGGTACAGGTCACCCCGTCTTTAGAGATAAAGAAGGGCGTAAGCTTTTTGTACGCCGTATGCCCACTTTTTTTAAAACATTCTCGGTCGTTGGTGACTGGAGATAACTTTCTTCAATTATTCCTGGGATGGGAGGGAGTAGGTCTTGCTTCATATTTGTTAATTCATTTCTGGTTCACACGACTTCAGGCAGATAAAGTAGCTTTTACGATTTGGATTCTATGATATTACAACTGATACAAATGATCAAACAACACAAAAAGAAAAATCTATTAAAATGGAAGAAATTAGTAAAAATGTTTCTCGATGGCCATACAAATTGATCGATGGTTCGGAAGAAGAAGAAGAGGAAGAAGAAAATGAAAGGAGTTGGCGGCAAAAACGGACATTCGTTCAAGAAAAGGAAAATGAGTGGTGGATGAAGAACACTCCTCGAGAAGAAAAAAAACTAGGGCATACTCAGCAGCAAGGCACCCGAAGGAAGGAGCACTGGATTAGAGGCAATATAAATGGCTGCCTGATTGTCACAATACATCTTCATAGGATCTGTCATTCTTAAGTTCATCTTCTGTAAAAGAGATTTCACCCACACCACTGGGCCTTCTTGTACCTGCACCAGTGTCTATCAAGATCCTCTCTATACATTTCCATTATGTTACCTAGCCAAACCCGCCACCTCATGTGCCAAAGTCATTGACTTGCTCAATCTTCCTTTTCTGATTGAAAGTAGCAAGCCACTCAACTACTGGTACAGAGGCGACCGGAGGGTATTCTATATGTATGTTCAGGCGAAGAACATGACGAAGCTAGCGCTTGTTTTGGTTGCAACCATGCCTATAGAATCTCATTTAGCTTACCAAAAAAAAGTGGTCTTACTAAAATGAAGTGTTCCGTTCCAAGTGACATGGCTTTGAACTATTCCTTTCCAGAGAAAGGTTGCTCATCATGTCCAGCGGATCAATTGTTTATGCGGCAGTGCGATACGCTCGAACTCCTTCCTTCCTCACTAGCGTTCGCCTCACTCCGCTCGCCTTGTCTCCATTCTGATTGATTTGCTTCTTCGCGCAAGCGCTTGGTTTGCCCCATGTTGTATTGCATTTCGTGAGTCAACGACGGTTGAAACTTCCAGGAAAAAACTTCGAATTGGGAGGGCGATCCTCCCGGTGAACTGACCGTACCCCAAATCGAGAAATCTTGTGAAAAACATGATCGCCTGCCAGTGGAAGGCTTTTTGCGTTCAGTCAATCTACGCAGAGTGAATCGGTCCCTAAGGAACTCCCGAAAGGGCTGTCGTCCGATGGGTACACGAAAGTGACGAAGTTGCTTTGACTACTGAACCATGCCTGTCTGTTGGAGCGAATTGGATGATCGGGCCGAGGCGCTTGAAGGAAGAAGGTAAAGGCGACCGTTAGGTCACCCACTCCGCGGTTCTGCAAGAGCTAGTGAGGCGCCCGAAGACGGCCGTTAGGGAGCCTACTCCGCGGTGACCGTGCTGGGAAGTAATGAAGCCACTTCATCAGAAGGAAAGCTATCGGGAGCTTCATCACTCGCATTTTCCATTTAGAATAGAACACCGCTTTCGCTTTGCCGCAATCTCATAGAGTGAAATTAGGGAGTCCTGGGCTGGATCTCCGATTCCCAAGAGCTTGATGAAAGCGAATGAACCGATGCGATGCACGCTCCTCTTTCAAAAGAGTTGTAGGGTGTCAATGAAGTAAAACCTGAAAGCGGGTCTTCCTATCTTCTTGTGCTTGACTAGCTTGATCCTTCTGTTCGGCTGATTATGCCCCCAGTGGACACTCCAAGCATGATCTTCGGTGACCTTGAGCTTCCTTTCATTGCCAAAGGGGTTGCCTCATTTCGGGGTTACCTCAAAGTAAGGGATATCCGGGGTCACCTCCGAAGGGTCCTAGCAGCAAGACAATCGGGGTAGGAGGGATGCCTGTCCGGAGGTAGCGGGGTTGCCTTGAAGGCGCGTCTGTTGTTTCTCTTGTTTTGTTCCTAGGCCCATTGGAAGCCAACCACCTAGATCAATCACAACTAAATCAATAATTGGAACAGGAATTGCTTCTTCTTTTGAGAGCCGGGTCCGGGTCACCACCGAACATTCAAAACTTCCTCGACATAACCGCGACCTAGCTGCCTCCAGAGCTGGTTACGCGGAGTGGTTCGCACGGACCCTTCCTAAACTTGGGGTCAAAAATGAAGAATCTCATTCCACTGGGGAACTCATTATCGATTCACTTTACACCAACAAAATCGGAAACATGGATTTGTCTTTTGACTTCGGAACATGGGATTGTGGTACGGTTGACAGCGAAGGAAAGAAAAGACACTTGCTACTGCTGAATGAAAGACAGTTCTTATTATAAAATAAATATGAAGAAGCTTCTATTGGAAATATAGGGATTTCTTTCTAATCTAAACGGAGAGTCCGGGCAAGTAGAGGCGGCAGCCGGAACGCTCATACAAAAAAGCAGGTAGAAAGAAAAACCGGCTGTAGCAAGCTTGCGAGCGGCGGGAGGAGGTGTAGTATTGGTGCTAAGCCATCTCTGGCGATGAATCAACAATTCGAATTTTCTTTGTAAGGGAAAAGCAGGCACAGCTTGAGAACTTATAATCGGGGACAGACAAACTGGAAAAACAGCTATAGCTATCGATACTATATTAAACCAAAAGCAAATAAACTCCAGGGGCACCTCTGAGAGTGAGACATTGTATTGTGTCTATGTAGCTATTAGACAGAAACGCTCGACTGTGGCACAATTAGTTCAAATTCTTTCAGAAGCGAATGCTTTGGAATATTCCATTCTTGTAGCAGCCACCGCTTCGGATCCTGCTCCTCTGCAATTTCTTGCCCCATATTCTGGGTGTGCCATGGGGGAATATTTCTGCGAAGAAGGCCAAGGGCAGCATTTGGGCTTTGCCTGCCCTTTTCTACCCGTCTCGGCCCGGTATGTGCAAAATCCCGGAACATCGCTTGACGAAACACGTCAAAATATTGATCATTTGTTGGAACAGGTAGGGACGCTAGGTGGGGTGGCAGTGGGAAAACCGGAGTGGGATATGTTTTAGCAGGATCTACGAAACCCACAAAGCCAACCAAAGGAGAAAGGAAAGGACAACTGAGCTAAAAAGTAGATTTCTACCCTTTTGCTTGCTCTGTATGGAGTGCCCGTGGTTCCTCGAGTGCCAGCCGCAGAGAGGAATTGTAAACCCCCTGAATTTTCACAATTTTAAAAACTGGATTTTTCATAATTTTCTGGAATTTTTTGAGATTTTTCTGTAAATTAAAAATAGGGTTTTAATTATTCAATGATTTTTAAATGATAATAAATGATATTAAAATATTATGAAAATAATATTTTTGGATGTAAAATGAAAAACTGGACTTAGGGCAATATTTCTGGAATTTATCGGACCCCGGACCTATTTTTAAATGCCTAAAAACTATTTATTTAATTAATTAATTATTTATTAATTAATTTACTGTTTTAATTATTATTAATTATTATTAATTTTATTTTCGGCCCGCGGCCCGTTGGGCCGGCCCGGCCCAGCCCAACCCGAACCCTGCCCAGCGGGTCGGGTCGGATCGGATCCGTCGCCCGACCCGCAGACCCGAACCCGCGTCTCCACCCTCTCCCCCACGACCCGCGGCGGCCCGCTTCCTCCGCCGCCCCGCCCGCGGCCACGCCTCCGCCAGCGCCGCGCTGCCCGCCACGTCGCCGCCTTCCCCGGCCGCTCCTCCCTCTCCCTCCCCTATAAGAAACCCACCACCGTCGAGCCCCCACCGCCTCAACCTACCACGCCGCCACCGCTACTACACCGCCAGCGCCGCCTCGCCGACGATGCGCCGCCCGCCGCAGCTCCCTCCTCCGCTTCCCCCATCTCCGGCGGCTTCCCCCACCGCCGGCAGCCGCAGCGAGCACAGCAGCAGCTCGAGCAGTCCCCGACGCCCTCCGGCCGCCGTGCCCGCGCCGCCGCCTCCGCCAGCAACGCCGGCGCCGCCCCAGCCTCCTCCGTCCGGCCTCCTCCGCCGCAGTGCCGCCGGATCTTCGGCCGACTCCCCAAACCCTAACCCTAAACTGAATTCCTGTGTCCGACCGTGTCGGACACGTGTCGGACACGATTTAGACCCCGGTTTCTCGGGTCCCTTCAGGTGCGTGTAACTTTTTGTTCGTAGCTCCGTTTTCAATTCCGCAAATTGCGTTGCGAAGCCTGTATGACCCTCTCGGTGTCCGGACAAACTGTTCGGGGCATCGCGTCCTGTGGTGATCGCACACCGTGATCCAAAAACAGGAAAAACCCAGACCCTGTTTTACCCCGGAACTGAGTATGCCCCGCCAAACGGGACGACTTGGTCGTGCGCGGTCTTCACAGACATGAGCGCCTCGTCGATACGGACGTGTGGGATTTTGCGGAAGCTGATTCGGGTGTGCGTGCACACCGGAATCAACGCGTATCCGCGGACATCGCCCCGTATCCGTCTTTTCTGTAATTCGACCTAACTTTGTGTACACACGTCGGATCGAGACAAAACTTGCGCCATCGGACTCGTAGCGATACGCTGGTCCTGTGGGTCAAGTTTGGTTCGATTCTGAGAACGTTGACGAAATCGCGTGTCGTGGGCCCCACAGGCCCCGCTCGACAGGCGATTTTGTGATCGGCTTATCGGAATCCAATTCTGAGAGTTCCGTTGGGTCCGTATCAGCGTTTCTGACCTGTTGACACTGAGTTTGGTGAATTTGGAGACCTTTGACCCTGACGCATTTTTCGGTGCAAAGCGGGCCCACCGGTGGACCCCGTTTTGGCCCGAAACTGCCGTTTCTGCCCTTGTCTCCAAATTGGACCCAAGGACAGGCGTTTCTAGCTGATTGATATTTTCTGGATCTGATGGTGATGTTTGTTTCAGCAACCGGAGTACCGCCTGCAAATCCAACTGAAGTCAGAGCCGAAAACATAGCCGGAACCACAGGCAAGTGTACCTTGCCAAACTCTGCAGCTTGCTACTTATTTTCCTTGACTTGTTTATACATTAGTGGGCAAGTAAAGCTTGCCAAATCTCAGTAATTCTTGACATAGTAGCTTACTTGATTTCATTAAATGTAACTTGTTCCAAACTGCTTAACCTAGGAAACGGGTGACGTGCTTAGTGTCCGATCATAGTCGGGTGCCAACTCCGTACACGGAGTTGTGTAACATCACATAGGCATGGTTATCGAGACCCGATAATGCTCGTACTTGTCTTATTAAGTACTCCAGAACCCAGGACACTTGACACTATTCATGAGACAGAGTCTTCCTGAGACATTCATGGTGATTCTGTATAGGTTACAGGACTTGACAGAGATACTTTATAGACAGTATGACTTGTTGCATTAGCTATAATCCCGCTGACATAGACATGAGACATTATGGTCATGATATGCGTGATTACATTGGGTGGGGAGAGACACACAGGCTACAGGTTGATATTATATATATTATGCCGGCGTCTTAGTCTCACTACGAGATAGACAACCACATGATATCACTGCTACCGGCTCCCCGACACAGAGCTTGTAGTAGTTTCAGCCTGAGTTTCTCGTGCTGCTCTTATATTGCATCTCACTTAGCTGGTTACATAGTTTGCCCTATTGCTTATTTAATTCCTGCACTGTATTTATTTTGGCTTGTATTTTCTGTACCTTGCTATGTCCCCTGAGGACCTGGAATGGACTATGTCCCCAGGTATAGCAGGAGAGATCCATCCAGAGCTACACCGTACAGGAGCACTTCTAGGAGCTGTACCAGGACCCGAGGACGAGATCATACCAGAGGACTTCTCCTGAGCATTGGCCGTATGTAGTCAGTTATTTCTATTCCAGTTGATTATTTCCTGTCTATTTGCATTGTTGTACCAGACATACTCTCGGATTGTTTCCCGAGGAATTTATTGAGATTTGACAGTTATTTCTCTTTGCATTACTCTGTCTTTTAATCTGTGATTATCTGTTGTGGATGAGAATAGAATAACCCGTGACTTGTAACAATTGCCCTAATTCATATTAGACTACAGCTTAAGCATGCCCTGATGGATCCATTAAATTGGGTTGTCCATCGGTGCGTGCTGCTGGCCATTGCTCACGTGCTCAGTCCCTCGGCAATTTGGGACTGGGGCGTGACATGGTTTTTATGGTGGCCCATGCAGGGTCTACGACTAAATTGTTCGGTTTCAACTTAGGGACCGAACAGGCCTGCAATAAGATAGGATAAGTTTTTAGGATCTCATCCACTTGCTTGAAACGTTCTTGATATCCATATCGACTTCGAATTAATTTCTTGACTTGCATCCTGCCTTGATTCCTGTGCGCCTCTTATTATTTATTTTGATTGCAGGGTTATGGATTCACGAGCAAACGACGAAACTCCCACAACGTCACCACGAGTTGCTGAGGTAACCAACGAAGATGAAGTAACACCAGTAGATAAAGGACAGTCAGCTCAACAATATGCCTCGAGAATCCAGCAGGAAGACAATCCACCAACGATGCCATTTACTCCATCACTGCCCGTAATTCCACCAGGGCAGGCCATGGACGGACAACAGATGGTTCAAATGGTCTGTGCAATAATGCAAGCTCAACAAGAGGCTCTGAGTCGCAGCTTAGTAACTGCTCTGGAGCAGGCCAACCTACCAGCTCGACGGTCGACAACGGGCTCTATCATCGACTTTCGCCAGCTGAAACCCCGTACATTCTCAGGCAAAGAAGAGCCCACTGAAGTTCATGAGTGGCTCACCAACACTCAACATCAACTAGAAGCAGCTGAGCTTCCAAAGGAACGTTGGATGACTGCCGTCAGAATGCAGTTGACGGATAATGCGCATCACTGGTGGCTATCTGAGGAAGCACGGCTCGGACCAGACCGAGTCACTTGGGAAGAGTTCTCTAGACTCTTTCAAGAGATGTACATTCCAGCTATCGCTCGATCAGAACTTTGGGACAAGTTCAATCACCTCACTCAGGATACTAAGACGGTGGAAGAGTACAACGCGGAGTTCATTCGTCTAAGTCGCTTCGCCCCAACATTGATCCCGACAGAAGAAGAGAAGGCTGAGAAATTCTTCGACGGACTAAACATTGAGCTACAGAAACTAATTGGATCCGTTGCACCTACTTCATACTCGGACGTTCTTGCTGCAGCGCGACGCATTGAGCGCATCATCAGGAGAGAGACTAGTCTGAAACGGACTTCCACTTCAGCACTGCAAGAAGAAGTTGCAAAAAGACCTCACGTACACCAGCCACCAGAAACATCTCCACAGACAATACCTGTTTGTCCATATTGTCGCAAGCGAGGCCATACTGAAGACGAGTGCAGACGAAAGAACAGATTATGCATAGTTTGCGGATCCAGTCATCATTTATTAAAGGAATGCCCTGAGCGTCGAGACAAAGCACCAAAGGGTAACCAGCAAGCGAGGCCAGCCTCTCCAGCATTGGAAGCACCGCAAACGGAAGTTCAAGGAGTCCTACCACCAGCTCCAGCAGGGTATCAGCCGAGGCCACCCTTGATACCCCAGGAACTACTCTTCCAACAGGCTCAACAGCAGAAGAATCGACTGCAAGGACGCGAGCAAGCCCTGACGATGACCGTGGAGAACGCGCAGACTCGTGGAGTAGCCAATGCGCGTAAGTGATTTATAGTTTCCGTAACTTCGGGAGAAGGGGTATGCGAGCGTAGTTACCAGAGCGAGCAGCAAGGGCTTGCTCTTCTGCTTATCTTTCTGATTCATCGAATTTTGATGTCTCTGTGGATTCAGATTCTTATTCGGGAGAAACCGCAGGATATGTTGTTGGTAAGAAATGCCTTTCAATATAGCCAGTATCGTATCGAGCGAATCCAGTCTTAGAAAAGAGTGAATGGAAAGGAGTTCCACAAGGTGCGAAGCCTCCACCTAGCTCTATAAACGCGCGTAGCGTTTGACCTACAAAATATCCAACCAAGGTATTTTTCCAAACGGAGCAACCCTCAGCAGTAATGCCTTGCGGTGGATTCACTCTAACCCTCCCATCCTCCACATTCGGTTTAATGATTTCCAAAGAAATGGGGGAACCACAACCGTTTTCGGTCTTGAGATCAGCAGAGGCTTGTTGGCTCCCCTTGACAGCACCAACGTAGCTAGCTTTCAATCTTCCGGGGCTAGATTCATGATCTGGGTGCTGAGGTTTGGGACCTTGACATAGCCGTTGTATCCACAGCCTTCCCAGGGCCACCCTTAGCGCCTTCTCCTGCCACATACCGCTACGCGCCTCTCAACACTAGCAAAAATGCTACGCGCCTCCTCTGCCACCACCACGGCCCCTAAGGAGAACGAACGATAGGGCTGTGGGTACGCCACCTTCCACTTCCCGCTCTCGTTCTCGCTCTCCTTAGGATGGACAAAAAATCAACTCCCGTAATCACCACGGTTACGTCAGCAATGAAGGCGATAATAAATACAGAAGTTGCAGTCACCCACGAAGCAGTAGGGCAAAAGACCGAACCATCCAATGTAAGGTTTTCAGTGCTGGTTATCCAGTTGCAGAAGCGACCCCATAGGCTTTCGCTTTCGCCTCTCTCGTTAATGGCAGTCATGGTAAGATCTTGGTTTATTCCATTTTCAAGGACTCCCAACCAAGCACACTAACTATAACTAGAGATGAGATAGATAATAGAAGGCTTGTTATTTAACAGTATAACAACTTCACTTTCACTTCACTTCTCGTTTCATTCGGTCAGTTCAGTGAAGTAGTTAGGTTGACATCTAGGCTTCGCCACTTGAGAAACATCTGCTGCTTCCTTTCATCTACGAGGAGGGAAATGTCTTTAGGA
The DNA here is from genome assembly GCA_036927795.1 of Iris macrosiphon. Classification (NCBI taxonomy): domain Eukaryota; kingdom Viridiplantae; phylum Streptophyta; class Magnoliopsida; order Asparagales; family Iridaceae; genus Iris; species Iris macrosiphon. The sequence continues at coordinate 18,692,014 of JAYESA010000016.1, forward strand.
GCTATTGACATAAAGAGCGATTATTGATATCTGTGCTTCAATCCCTACTTTAAAAGCTTGTTTGGGCTTCCCAGCCGTTGCAAAGACTTCGCGAGAACGGTCAGAGGCAGCACGGGGATGCGATTCGCCAAGCTGGGGCAAACAAAGCCGTTCGGCCCAGAGCGGGTGTTCCATCTATTTGGAAAAGAGCGGAGACCTCATCTTATCCCATCGGTCTTCCATCTGAGGGTGTTGCCTCACCAGATTATGTGCTGTTTATTTGGTGATTGGGATTCAAACCATCTAATCGACTAAGATAGCGCTGGTATGGTAAGCGGTTTTTGAGCTAAAAATGGCTAAATTGAATATTGTGTTAAGCATGCACTTCAATGAATTCATTTCCAACTTCAATCCTACTTACCACATCAGGACAATATAGGTATCGGTCGAGTTTGGCATGGTAGTGCTTTGTTTAACTGCCAGCAAGTTGGCGAGGGTAAACCCAGCTCGAGGACTAGGCGCTCCCAACTTACTAACCACCGCCCATATGGACTTGCCAACTCTCTACAATCATGGTGAGCTCTCGAAGATTGAGTCAACTCTTTCATGTAAGAAATTGGCAATTCTGGTGTGGATGGCAGGCAGGCCTATATTTCATGGTTTCAATGGGACTCCTTATGAGCGTTGTTTCTATCTACTATTATCTAAAAATAATCAAGTTATTAATGACTGGACGAAACCAAGAAATAACCCCCCACGTGCGAAATTATAGAAGATCCCCTTTAAGATCAAACAATTCCATCGAATTGAGTATGACTGTATGTGTGATAGCATCTACTATACCAGGAATATCAATGAACCCAATTCTTGCAATTGCTCAGGATACCCTCTTTTAGCTTCTAGGCCTATTTCTTAGTTCAAGATCCCTCTTACTAACTTAACTGGAAGAAAAGAATTAGTGGATCTGTTCCATCCAAAATGGGAATGGGCTGGGTTATGAACTTATAATCATGGAATCGACTCGATTCCATGATTATAAGTTCATTCCATACCGGACCAGACCGAAATAGGATTATGTACATTCTTATTATGAGAAGGGGTCATTCGAGCGTATGTAAATAGATACTATGTTTACATATGCTAACTGCTTGCTGGCTGGGAGCTGTATGAGTGGTAACGTCCACGTACGGCTTCGTGAGAAGGTGGACAGAAATGGCCTTGTTGTACCTCACTCCCGTCTTCAATGGGGTCTGCTCTTTTTTTGGAGAGTATGCCAATATGATCTTAATGAGGTGCGGGGCTTTGCAACCTGAACCTCCAACCGTATCTCCTAGCTATCGTCTAAGGTCCTTGGTTACTAATCTCCTCTGTTGATTCTTCAGCTTTTAAGCAGAGAAAAGGCAGGAAATACGTTCTGGCTTTCAAGACAGCGACTTACGTACCCGAGAACATGACATGGCTGACTTTCAAGGTTTGCTACTTAGACTGGTGGACTAATTGGACTATTCTATGGAATTATTGAAAGATGCTTTTTCAGCCAAAGCAGCGGGTGTGGACGAATCCACTAAAGCGGAAAGGCCTAGGGCCGCGAGAACCACTGCTTTTCCCTCTTTCACGTTTATTTCTTTTCTTATTTCACTCACTGGCGAGCGTAGTGAGTCGAACTTCGCTCGCCTTCATCCGGCTCGCTCTCTGCTACGTCTCCTTTGGACCAAAAGCCCGCTTAGAAGTGGATTCAAACCACTGACACAAGGATTTTCAGTCCTTTGCTCTAACCTGCTGAGCTACCTGAACCACTTTCCTAAAGTCTCTTTTCTTCATCTGGCAATAAATAGTGCGTCACTTTCCTCTTTGTCCACCCTCTTCTTCCTAAGACCCTTCTCTCAAAGAAGTTCCTTCTTTCACGCTTGCTTGGCTTCCTGCTGCTGCTTTTAAAGAGCTAACCGTCTCCTATCTTAACAAGGCTTCTCTTGGGAGAATGGCTTCCTTTCAAGGCTTTGATCATTTGCTGGGTACTAAGATTGATGGCTCCACTTTTGACCCTTCAGGAAGGAGACATAGTGCTGCAGATCTTCTCAATTATCCAAATGCTATGAACATGAAAGTTGCTGTGTATGGCCTTGTCCACTGAACTTCACTAAATTCACACTGACACAATACGAGCGGTAGAGTTCACATTTCACTTATGGAAGCCCTAATAAAACTCCCATCCCAGGGCCCAGAATCCAGCTTAATCAGTTAATCAGTGGGCTGGCTTCAATCATAAGCTTCTTCCTACAACTTACCTCGGTGCTCCATTGTTCAAAGGGCAGTTGAGCATGCTTTCTTCCCACTGGGTGAGAGTTCCTTTTTCTTTGAAAGCGAAAAGAGAATCGGGGAGAGAAAAGGAAGTGGAGAGACAACGCTAATGACTCTAAGAGGCGAGCGTTAGTGAGGCGAGCGACAGTGAGGTGAACGCCAGTGAGGAAAAGCAAGAGGACCTGGTAGGGAGGAATCCATTGGGTTCACCACTTTACTTATTCATTATTGGAAATATCTTCAAGTGTAGCGCAATGGCCATAACTTATCAGGTTGAAGATAGGCATTCTCTCCATTGTTGGACCAGGCCACCATGTTCTCCTGAACCATTCTGGAATAGGACAGGGGTTGAAGCACCTATCAAACTTGATAGTCCATGTGTGACTGTATTCTTTGTTTCAGTTTGATTTAGGAAGTCCCAACGGCTTAACAGACAAAGAAAACGATAGATACTTCCGGGTATAAGGCGCTGTTAAACCAAATACGTTACCCACAATGGAAGTAAACATGTTAGTAACAGAACCTTCTTCAAGTCAGGGATTACCCAACGAATGGATGAGCTCCAAGGAGGCTCGTAACATCGGTCCTGATAAACCCCAATTTATTGCTTTCTCTCCATCAATAATGGAAGTAATGGCGCGCCTGTTCTTAAACCGCACGCACGTGCGGGTGTTCTTAAAACACGCGCAAGCGCATACGCGTTCTTTAAACGCGCGAGCGCCCAGGCGAGTGCGCGTGTTCTTTAACCGCGTACGCATGCGCACATGTTCTTTAACCGCGCGTGCATAAGCGCCCGCCCGCGACAAAGAACACGCACGCGCGTGAAGACCGAAGCCTAAATATACCCGTGGGGACAGCGGCGAATTAACAACTTGTGGGGCCCTATCTATTCAATCTCTCGAGCCCCGAAGAAACCCCCCCTCTCCCTCTGACTCAATCTCTCTTTTGACTCAATATATGTGGGCACCTGATATCTATGAGGGTTCACCCGCCCCGGTGACAACATTCCTTTCTATTGCGCCTAAAATCTCTATTTCTGTAAATATGTCACGTCTTTCTATTGTTGGTTCCTATAAGCCCATACATAAGGACAGGGACTGAGCTTAGAACTGCAGGAAAGAGTATAGCCACTAGGCCAGCTACTAGAAACACACACACTAAAAAAGATATGGGGAAAGCATATTCTCTAGGAGAAAGAAAGACATCCATCTTGGCTGACAGGGCTGACCCTGACTCTGATGCTTGACTAGAAATTATACTTGCTTATTAATAGTATTAATATATAGTAAGATATCTATGTATACTTTTTCAATGAGGGATTTTATAAAATAATGTGATTTACGTATTAATCGTATATTTTGTCTTTTAAATATTTGCCAAACATCCTTCTGCAATTCCGATCTATTATCACAAGTTAGATTTTTTTTTTGTTTGTGATTCCTTCGATTTGAGTCCTAATTGTGATTGTCTTATTAGCAAGATCCATCATTTTTGTTTCTATGAATGAATTATTTTCTAAATTCGTAAACGAATTTGAATGGTCGACCCGCGGATGATCTTATCATTCATTTTTGAATCTTTTATGTTTTTATTTAATTCATACCCCCCCCCCCCCGTTTAAATAAAAAAATAGAGTTTATTACATTTTTGAATTCCTTCATTATTAGGTTTATAACTAGTTTCATGACCCACATTGTTTTTTCTTTTGAAACTTTTAGAAACCGTTTTATTATTTCTTTACAAACTCTTAGAACTCCAAAAAATTGCATTTTTACTTCTTCTTTTTTTCAATTTCTTTAGAAATAGGTTCAAAAAGGAGGAAGGAGCGAGAGCTGACTCGACTATAGTCCGAGGAAGAGGGAAGCTTCAGTCTTTCCTGCTGCTAACCAGTGTAGCTACTCTTGTTGATTGTACTAGCCATGCTGCTAGCGAGCCCCGAGACAGCAAGTTGATATTAATTCCATATATATGAAATGATAAGACTCAACCCACTAGCACGGGAAAGCTGGCGAGGAAACAGGGATTTCATCTCCTTCTGTTGCCGCTAACAAGTGCTGCTAATAGGTGTAGCTAACTGCTGGCCCTATCTTCCCCTTATCCATGATAGAGAGCGGACGATTCTCTGCATCAAAGATCTTCCCGCTCTATTATTAAGGGTAAGCAGACGATTTGGTAATGAATTGGTAATTTAAACAGGCGAATCGTCTATTCCAGGAACACTCACTTAACACTTTCTCATTCACATCGACCAGCTAGTGCGCAATGAAGACCAAAGCAAGGCCCCTCGTATTAAGACGCAGGGCTTAACCTATAATATACAGAAAAAAGATGTTCTTGCTTTGAGACCACTGATCTTTTTGAAGCACATACTCCTCCGGGGGGTCGATTAGGGCGTGGGCATAAGGGTCTTTATGACACAATCAATAATTCGATTCATTTTCAATTAGGTCTTGCCCTAGCCTCTTTAGGGGTTATTACTTCCTTGGTAGCTCAACACATATACTCTTTACCTGCCCGAATGAACAAAATGTTAAGTTGAATCGTACCAGTCTATACTGGGGTTTATTACTCATTTTTGTACTTGCTGTTTTATTTTCCAATTATTTCTTCAATTGAGAGAAAGAAAAAGAGTAGTAGGAATTCTCTTATCCCATTCAGAAGGATATCATCCTCATAATTATCCATGACTATTTTTGTCTATAGCATGACCACTTGATGAAATGTGGAGGAAAGTGAGGGAAATGGCCGATACTTCTGGAAGGATTCCTCTTTGGCTGATAGGTACTGTAGCTGGTATTCCTGTGATTGGTTTAGTAGTTATTTTCTTTTACGGTTCATATTTCGGGTTGGGTTCATCTCTGTAGCTGGTATTCCTGTAGATATGAAAAAGTAAGAACTCAGCGGGACCCTACTCCCCCTCTAATCAAACAAAGGGGTACGGTCCCGCCGAGTTCTTACTCTTAGAATGAGACTTTTTTCTATTCCATAACATACAAATTAGAAAGTTATCCAGTCAACATAAGAAAAATATTGGATTCGTAGAAATGAGAAAATGGATCCTTTGCTCTGATGTCTCAAACCACCCTATTCCTTTGTTTCTTATGATGTTTTTGAAAAATGGAATTAAATCCGCTTTTCAAGCAAAAGAGTAAAAGTCTAATTATTTGAAGAATTATAAGTTGCAAGCAGCCGAGTTATGTAATAGAACTACTAATCAGTCTTCTGATCTAATTCCTAACAAGCTACTCACCTTCTTGTACTTCCAGCCAAGTAAGGCAAGGCAGTTGCTGTTGTTTTGTTAAACAAACGGTAGTCAGATAATAGGCGGATGGAGGGCCTCCTTTGATCGCCTCCTATCAGATATCATACAACTACTAGATAAAGAGCTAGTTTCAATAAAAAGGCTAATTATAGAGGCGCTGTTAAGCCCTTTCCCCTCCACTAGATCTGGGAGCAAGATACACATTCTGTGATAGTGTTTTACGCACCCAGCAACATTGACCCATCAATTATTATTCTCAATCAACCATCGCCTCTTCGATGAACTCAGAGTCTAAACTTATGACTTCGAATTCTGAGGATTGGAGTCAAGTTCCATTTTTCTTGAGGAGTGCACCTCTTTATCAAAGCCCACGAACACCGGTGCAGCTGTTGTGGTCTCTTCTTAGTCATTGAGGGTAACCTCATTGTTCTTAAGAATTTCCTGCCTTGAACACGAAGCACTATTTTAAGGTGTGACCAATAGTTCTGTGGTATTTGCAGAACTTTGGGTCATTTGTCTTGTCTGCCTGCTCCGGTCCTACTTATGCCTGATCCGGATAAGAGAACTAATCCGTCTCGTAAACACACCTAAACCACTTTGTTGAAGTTGAATCAATGTGGAATGTGAGCACGATGTTGTGGAGCCCTTCTAGCTCAACTATTTCGTTCGAAGATTCAGAGAATAGTCAAAATGGACTGGCATTCGACAATCTCGGGCTCTCGTCAAATGTTGAGAAATGGTAGGCTTGCTTTTTTTGATCTTCCTCGCTACGCCCCTTTTTTGAATTGAAGGCTTTCATCAATTATTCAGTTTCGGTTCCGAAGGCAAGGTCAAATAATATACCAAATGACCGCTCTTTCTTGTCCGAAGGCTCCTCCGATTCATTCTACTTTGAAACTCTCCCAAAGTCGTGGTCATGACCCTCCGACTCTTCCTCTCAACTCACTCACTCAAGCTTTTGAAAGAGTCTACAATGTTGTCGTTTGCTGAACCGTTTGCAGCGCCAAATCAAAATAGGTTGAGAATCAGACAACTTTTCAAGTTGTCCGAAAGCAGCAAGCCCATCTCAAACAACTGCGATAGAAGCTACAACGACTTTGACAAGGCAACCTTAACAGGGACTGATCCATAAGATACAGGTTTTAGTACCACCAATAGAGAAATGGAGACTCCTCAGAATCAGGCTTTGATGCAGGACAAGCGTTTACCTTCACAAGCAGAGCGATACGCTCCGCTCACCGCAACTGATGAGAAAGAGCTAAAGCCTCTGGTAGGGAAGGGCACGAACCGGATCGAGGAAGCCTTGCCCTTTTTAAACACCCTCTTGCTTTACCGCGGAGTGGGTGGCGTTCACCGCCCCGTGGGTTCGCTCGCCTTAGTTGACTTTCATTTTTGATGTTGCCAGGATTGGTGGCTGCATAGGCTTTTCAGCTGCTAGGTATGTCTTGGTCTTGAACAAGGGGAGCACACCCAATAAACCGATCACCACTTAGAACGGTTATAGTCGGATGAAGCGCCAGATGACAAATATCTTCGGGGCAACCTCTTTGCCTTCTTCCTACGAAATTCGTCTTTGTGAGGATAGGGATCCAGCGCCAAGGCATGCAAGCGTAGCTTCCCTTTTGTCCAATCCCTCAGTTTCTGATCTTTCTGTCCAACTCGTCATCTGTCGGTGATACATTGTGCGCTCAAGGAGTGAAATTTCCTCCTCGAGCTCATGAGCGTCCTCTGGCACTATACAAAAATTGGTTAGTTTGGTCCTCCGACGGAGGTACTCCACCACAATCCCCTTCATATAGGGGAGGTAGGGCTTAAACAATGCCTCAACAACCAATGATCGAAGAGGGAGACACACTGAGCTCCCGGCACGGTCGCCTTCGCTTCTAGCGCCTAGACAAGTTATTGTCACAGGCGCCTGTGACACAAGAAGAAAAAGGTAAAGGTTTTTGATCTTTCTAAGTTCTAAGTCAACCTGTCTGTGATGCCACTCATACAGGCCCTTCCTATTTGATTCTATCCTTTCTATATTCGATTTGATTCAAACCCATATTCGATTCGGAATGGAGATCGACCATCATCTCTTTCTTCAGATCTGGAAATGAATGAAGTGGTCTTTCACTACGTATTTGAAAGCCAAACAGTCAGCAGTTGCATGCTTTCTTGCAGCATGGAAACGGAACTTGATTTTCTCTCGCCATACTAGGTATTGTACAAGAGAAGACTGTTTCACATTTCAGAGTCTTTGATTTGGGTGCGTTTGCTATGTCTTTGTGCCCGACCAGTTGAGGACAAAGTTGGAAAAGAAGGCGCGTAGCGCGGTGTATTGGGTACGATGAGCAGAAGAAAGGGTGGAGATGTATTGATCCCACCACCAAGAAAGCATACGTCTCGCCGCATGTTGTCTTTGATGAGGCATCAAAACCGGTTGTCGAAATTGTCCTGCCTTAACAGGCAGGGGACGTGGTGCTGATAACCCGGTTCATGGTAGTGGACGTTCCCTCCCCTTACAATGCCATACTTTTTAGGTGGTGGATCCACAAAATTCAGGCTATCCCGTCAACTTATCACCAGGTGGTCAGGTTTCCCACTCAGTATGGGATGATGGAACTCAATCAAGAGTACTGCCCGAAAGTGCCACTCGGTCTAATGCGACCGAGCCAGCATGCGAAAGATGTAAGTCGGTGTCGCTGCAGTGACACCGAAGCTAGACCGGTTACCGGAAGAAGGTACAGTCTGGGGGATGAGTCTCCCACGTACCAGAAGAACGGTTAGCAATTACAACAGCCATCACCGCTAGCAGGGGGTTTCCCGGGTGATGGGACAAAGAGAGTGAATGGAATCGGAGAGCCGATTTATACAGACGAGAAGAAAAGAAAGAGCAGCGAAAGACCTGTCATAGAAGACATCGAGGCCGTTGATATCGGAGATGGAGGAGAACCCAGAATGATCTGAATGGGCTAATAAATGGGCTAATGAATTTGAAATCATTAAATGGGAATGGGAGAGCCTTCGCTATCGCTCATTACTTGTATTGTAGCCTCTGTAGTTGAGTCGGCCTGCCTCCTTCATTCGTTAAGCAGTAGCTTCCGCGCTGCCTACAGACGTTAAGCTTCGCTTCCCCCCTACCTTTGAAAACCGCTACTGGCCTGCTAACCAGGATTGTAAAGGTGAACCTTACTATATCCGAATCTGTATCTTTCGCTTCGCACCCGCGGTTCTTTTTTATTCGATTTTTTCACACATTCCGATAAAGAGTCTGAATCCTACTTGTCTACATACGCTGACCTTACTCGAAAGAAGCGTACTACTTACTTTCATCCACCTGACCTGGATTTCCGTTTACTTAAGCGAAAAGTGATTTCTGGCATGGACCTGGCTGACAGGAAAGGTACGTGCACCAGCAAACATACAAAAATCACGATAAGCGACAGAAACAGGGGCGGAAGAAGAAAACCAGGTATCGTGACCCGTATAGCCTCTTCTCCGGAGTCAATTGATGATGTTATGATAGATAGCAAATACACCACAGGTTGCTATTTACTTTGTCATGGGAAAGAGAGAAAAAGAAAAGAGAGTTGGGGCTGGTTTTGTCCCTTCTAGCTGCTACACTTCCCTAAGACCAGTTTTTGATAATTTCTTTAGCTGGTCTACATCTTGTAGAGGGGCTCGCCACATCAGGTCTTTCAACTGAAATGCAACAATCAGCAATATTAGTACCTACTCTACAATCTCAGTGGTTAATGATGCACATAAGTATGATGTTATTGAGCTATGCATCTCTTTTATGCGGATCATTATTATCAGTTGCTTTTCTAGTTATTACATTTCGAAAAAACATCAATATTTTTTGTAAAAGCAATAATTTCTTAATTAAGTCATTTGTCTTTGGAGAGATCCGCTACTTGAATGAAAAAAGAAATTTTTTTAAAGACCCCACTTTTCTTTCATTTCAAAATTATTACAAATATCAATTAACTCGTGTTTCCTTTCTTGAGACCATCCCGTTGCACTCCTCACAAAACATTAGAAGTAGGGCGAGTGACTTCAGTCGATCGTGCACGCAAATCAAGTAGCATAGGTAAAAGGACAGAATAGGGAAGGACAGCATGAAAACAATTTCTTGTTAAAAAAAAAAAATCCTATGTTAGCACTTTCAGCAATCCCAGAATGCGGGTGGCAGTGGGCTTGACAGTGCCTCAATCCACTCTCTATCGTGACTCTCCCTACTTGGTTCATCTCTAACTAAGCTGAGTCTGTTTACTCCTAAGCTTCGTTGTTCCTGACCCTGTTTCACCTTAATTGTTATTTGAACAAAAAGATCACAATAAACTTTTGGTAAAAGTTAAGTCTTGGTCCGAGTGGGGATATAATTTCTCTTCTGCATGTCTATGGAGTTTTGAAAAATCCAACCATCTCAGAGATAGATATAGAGGTAGGAATTTGTCGAGCGAACCGCACTCCTTCGTATACGTCAGGAGTCCATTGATGAAAAGGGGCTGGGGAAAGCTTGAACCCAATTCCTATAGTGATGGATATGAGCGTAATTGAAATTCCTAGGAAGAATCCATGTGTTAAGCATATAAAAGCAAAATAGAAGGGCCGCGTCCATCACCTTTTCATGCAATAGAAGTAGGAAGTTTCTTCAACCCCGGTGACCAGCCTAATCATAGGCACCTTTGGGCGAGATCTACTTTGTTATCTTGGCTACCCTCTTCGCATGTCCTTGAGAATGAAAATGGGCTTTTTATACGCAATTATGAAAAGAGATAAATAACTAATGGTTTGAAAGCTTGAACGTAGCCGATATCGAGACATTAATGCTAAATGACGTTCATAGGCCTTATGCAGCAGGTGTCATGATGGTTCATCCAGGTGAACAGTTCAATGATATAATGATTGATACCTACTTCTATGAAGACTACTCTATAATCATGGATTCCTTTGAAGAAAAGAGTACAAAGGTTCTTTATGACTTGGTATTAAGGATATCAACGATTGCTAGACAAGAAGAATCCACTTTAACAATATTCTTCCACAACTTCTCGAGATTCGATGGAATTCTCTTGCTTAAGCACCTTGCATGTCATCACAAGAGCTACAAGCTAAAACCACTGATGAGGAACAATAGGCTTTACGAGTTAGCAGTCTATTCTGGTAAGAGGATGCTATTCCGCTTCAGAGACTCCTTGAATCTATTCCCTGGCAACCTTAACGAGCTAGCAAAGAATCTATGCCCTGGTCTAGGCCCAAAAGGCTCTATCCCCTATGATGAGGTGAATGTGTCAAATGTGGGAAGTATGAAAAAAATGTTGTTAGATTATATGAGACAAGATATACTGCTCCTTGGAGGTATAATGCAAAAAGCTCAAGAGATATATTGGAAGCTGTTCATGTTGGACATAGTGTCACTACCACTTTTCCAGATAGGGGCATTTGGGTAATTTTACTATTTTGAATAATTATGTGTTTAATTATTTTTGCTGAGTTTTTATAAACTATTTATATGTTGTTAATTTGTGTTGGTTTAGGTGAAACCCTAGAATCTTCCATTAGGACTAACCCTAGAATGAAACCCTAATTCATGAACTAGCCTTAATGAAACCCTAAAAATTTCAATTTGGATTTAGAATAAAACCCTAGAGGAGACTAAACCCTAGTTAATTAATTCTCCATGACTTAACATGAAGGTTTAACCTAAAACTAAGCTTTGAAACCCTAACCTAGTTGTTAATATAAAAGGGAGCCACCATTCTTCCTGTAGAAGGAAGAAAACCCTAGCCTCCATCAAGAAAACCATCTCCCCACTCCAGATTTCGAAACCTAACCCTAGAGATCCCATTCTCCTCCTCCAAAGCAAGGAAAGCAAGGAACTTGGGTCAAAAAGCCTTGGGGAAGAAGAACTTCCATTGGAGGAACCATCTCAATAGGTAAAATCCGATTTTTCTCCCTTTAATTCCTGTTTTCTGTTGATTATTGCCCTCTAGGAACCCCTTGCTGTGTAGATCTCGATTTCTAGGGTTCTACATGGAGATTTAGGAGAAATTAGGGTTTAAGTGTCCCAATATTTGGTTTCCCCAATTTTTCGTGAACCCTAACCCTAGGTATTTGTATGTAGACAGATTTCATCTCATGTATGTAGGTTGAACTCGATTTAGGGGTTTTGATTTGAGGATTGATGGGTTTGTATGTAAATTCGTTTCTGCACTTCTTGTGCTTGATGATATGATTAGTAGGGTGTTTAGCTTTTAGATCTATGTTAATCTTGCTTTGTTTTGATGTATATACATATATAGATGTGCATACGTTGGAGATGTGTTTGATAAAATGTTTCTTAGGGTTTTTGCCTATTCCTGTGTTTTAATTCCTGTATTTTGATATATGATGGCACTGGGAACAGGTTGTGTACATTTGGGGGAAAACCAGTGTGCAGTCGGGCTTGGAGAGATGTACTGTGCAGTCGGGCATTTTGGTGACTGTGTGTGAGTGAGCTGTAGGCATGTACCTGTGGGTGTAGACTGAGAGCTCTCAGAAATACCTAGTGTGTACCTATGATATTCAATATGAATTCAGTTCATGTACCTATGTGTGTAGGTGTTCAGTAACTATGTGTATCCTAGAACCTAATACCTGTGTGTGTATCAAGGAATACATTGTCTGTGTGTATTTGTGCAATTGGGCATCAGTGGGTGTATCTATGTGTAATCAGTGTGAGTTTCAGGGTAGTTCAGCAGTGTATTTCTGTGTGTTAACTGTGAGCATCACAGTTTGAAGGTTTGGAGTCAGGTTCGTGTGCTAGTTCTGTGTATTAGTAATTTGGGGGTTTTAGACTGGGTTGCAGGAACTTGTGTATGTGTTAATAGGTAGATTTTGATGCTTTGGTTCGTGTTCTATGTTGGTTATGGCATTGGGTTTAGTATCAGTGTCAGGATTCTATGTATCAGTGGATACGTGTGTGTCTGAGAACTCTCAAATTCCTGTGTGAAGAGCAGTACATATGTGTTTATGTCCCTGTGTGTACATGACTGTGTGAGCCAAACCTGTGTCTCAGTTAGTTACCTGTGTGTAGGTATTTTAGTGGCAGTGTGGGTTTTGTGCCAGTCTCAGTGAGTATAACCTGGGAGTAATGTGTGTGTGTGTGTCCCAGGTGTATTTTAGTTCAGTATAGTTCAGTTTAGTGTAGGAATTATGTGGTATCAGTAAACTTGTGTCTGTGTGTGTAATTTCTGTGCATAGGGGTTTTAATTGGCTGTGTAGCAGTGAACTGTGACTTGTGTATCAGTAATAATCAGCTATTCAAGTCCCTGATACTGTGTTCTAGCATGTGTGCCTGTGTGTATTTAACCCCTGTGCTAGTGTTCTAGTGTGAGCAATATCTAGTGTTTGTGAATGTTAGTGTGTATGTGAGAACTTAAGTGACTGTGAGTGTATCTAGTAATCCTAGGTGACAGTGTGCCTGTGTGATAGTGTTGTGTAGAGTGTGTGAGCCTAGCAGATCACAGTGTGTGTCTTGGTTCAGTAGGGTGAGTGAACCTGGAACCTAGAGTTAGGAATTTGTGTGTGCAGTGAATTGGCAGTGAGGATCTAAGTGAAAACCTGTGTATGTGTGTAGGTATGCCAATACCTGGGTGTTCTCAGTGTGCAGGAGGTTTCTGCTCAGTGTGAGGGCCTGAGTTTAGGTGCTGTGCTGTGTAACCTGTGAGTGGGTGATAAATTCTAGGTTCTAAAGCATCCATACAGTGTAGGATCTCCCAGTGTGTATGGGTGAAACTGTGTATGAGTGTCTCACTGAAAACCTGTGTATGTATCCTAGAATCTAGCACCTTGTGTCTGTGTATATCAGTGAGTTACCTATGTGTTATGTGTGTAGGAAATTAGTTCCAATGAGGTAGCAGTGCCTACTTGTTTCAGTATTTTGGACTGTAAGTGAGTGTTGTGTGTATGAGTGAGCAGTGAGTGATTATGTATCAGCTTGAGTGTTCAGTCATAGGTCTTCGATAGGTAGTTATGTGTCAAGTATAGGTAAGTAAATAGGATGCATGGGTTCAATGTAAGGTAAAGGTATTAGATGTGGGAAATACACTAGTACAAGGGTATCAGTTAGCAGTCAGGAAATAATATGGGGTATGGGTGTGGGTTAATATGTAGAGTTGAGTATAGGTATTAAAGTATTAAAACTAAGATAATATTAATGATAGATTAACTATTATATATATATTGTATCACTTAGCATTAGCTAAGTTATACTTGTAATCACCCCAGAAACTAGATTTGAACCCAGATTGAGGTGTCATGAGCACACCCTAGTGTTTATAACTAGGGATGACACAATTAGCTAGTGTTAGACTAGTATTGACCAGTAGGCTTTAGAATTGACCTAGAGGCCTCGTGTTTAATTAGTTAAACATGTTTATTCTTTTATTTCAATATTCTGACATTTATATTCCACAAATAGGTCATTGTGATTCCACTTTGGACATCGATCCTCACACCTTGCTCAGGACCACAGGCGAGTACATTCTCTGACAGTTTTCATTGTTGATTATTTCTATAATGCAGTTGTATTTCATACTTGATTCCGACACTATGGATACACGGGTTAGCACCCTAGATCCCCATCATGAGGAGTCGTGATTGGAATCCATCGTGCTAGCTGGGGGATGGGGAATTATTAGTAGATTATGTGATCATATCCAAATCCTTTACATGCATCATAGCTCACCCCACTTCTCACGTTGGGTGCGGCCTGACCATCTTACATGCATTATAGCTGTTATATATGATTAACCTGACCACTACATGCATCATAGCTAACCATATGGTTAGCCTGACCTACAAGAATCATAGTTAATCATATATAACCAGCCTGATCAAGTCCCAAGCCGATCACATGATAAACTGATAATTCAAACACTTAGCTAGATGTCTATTTTATTCAGATTCACCTGTTCCAGCATTCACTACTTATTGTCTAGCATTCACTATTTATTGTTCATTGCTAGATGCTCTATTGCCTATTTCTATTTTCTCCAGTACTTTATATTTCCAGCATTTATTTTCCATCTTGTATTTCTTACACTGTTTATAGATTTTGTCAATTTAATGAAACTGCTGTTAGTGCCTGTGCTTCGCTCCAATCCTGACTGGATAACATTTTTCAGAGGAACTGGAGGATCTTTGCCCCACTCATTATGGCTCAGGATATGAGGGTGATTTCACCCCGGAAATCCCAGAGGAGTTGCCTAGCCTAGAGGAGAACGTACCTGGCTGCTCTTAGACTACTTTTTCTGCATTGTTGTTTTAGACTGAGACTGAGTTGTATTTATTATTTGTGACTTTGTGAGGTCATTTAGACCCAGGATTTGAGTTGGATTTATTGTGGTTGGTTTTAATAGAACTCTTTTCTATTCTCATCGTGCCATTATTCTTATAGCTTGTGATTGAGTATATCATAGAACTGTGGATTATTATCTTTGTCCTCCGTGCGGAGTTGAGACTATTGACAGGATATATTATATGTTGAGACCTAGACAGCGTTCTACCGCCGATGCTGCGGCGTAGGTTGGACGTACCCACGACTCATGCCCAAATTCCGGGTGCGGGTCGTGACACATAGAAAGCAAGATAACCCTTCCCTCATTGTCTCTAAGCATCTTTCGTATGAAATACTACGATGCTTCTAATTGGCCAATCCATTTCCCAAACCAGAATGAAGACAGCTTTATAAGGCGTGCCTACTACGGTGGTCATACAGATGTATATATGCCATTTTGCGAAGAGCTATACTACTACGATGTCAACTCTCTCTATCCCTTTGTAGTAAAGGAATTTCCAATGCCTGGTGGTGTGCCAGTCTGGCATGGAAATCTGGAAGGCAAGGACTTAGAGAGCATGTGTGGTTTTATTGAGGCATATGTGTCATGTCCGAAGACTATCAAAAAGCCCTTTCTACCCTATCGAGACAAGAATGAGACTCTCATCTTTCCAACCGGGGAATTTGTTGGAGTGTACTATAGCGAAGAGTTAAAGTATGGAAGAGGCCTAGGTTACACAGTGCTCCCAATCTCAGGCTACCTCTTTGAGAGGATGGAAAGCCCATTCATGAACTTTGTTAGCTCACTCTTTGGGAGCAGGTTAGAGGCAAGGAAATCTGGTAATGAGGCCATGGCCTATGTGTACAAAATCCTGGACTCCTATTTTGTTTGTACACAATTAACGGAGGCCTTACCGACATATCTTGCAACCTCTCTAATTGCATGCTCTTACTTCGTCTTTCCCTTACTAAGTCATCAAATTTGGTGCTTTTTGATCCCCAGTTGCTATATGGAAGAAAGGACAAAATACAATAGATTCTTCTATTTAAGTGCTTCTCGCTTCTCCTTCTTCCTGTTCCTAACTCCTTCCCGGGTATTTCCCAATCTTTGGCACTTTCTATACTTCGTGGGTGCAACAAAAAGCAATTTGCTCATGATCAAGTTACAACCTAAGATCTATGACTATATCATCTTCACTCTTCGTATTTCGTTCATTTCATCGATGTGCTCCCAGGTACCTGTCATTGTGATCTCTTTGCCAGAAAGAAGGGGTCTTTCTGTGGAAAGCTTCACGAGCAATCATCGTTTTTGATGCTTTTTTCCCTTCTCATAGCAGCTCTTTTCATACCTCCAGATATTTGGTGCCAAATCATCGCTTCTTTCCTTATTTCTTCGATCATAGAGTTGGCTATCTTTCTGGCATTGATTGTACAAGTTCGTGAAGAGGGCTGGACGAGTAGAATGAGGCGCCCGAAGGAGACCGTTAGGGAGCCCACTCCACGGTGACCGTTACGCACCCGAAGGAAGATCGACAAAAAGAGTAGTAGAGTAGCCCCCCCTAGAACCTGGCAAAAGTCACTATCAAAGAATTCCCGAGCAATTCGAAGTAATGATTATAAGAAAGAGAAGACTCCTTACCTGGATGAGTGATAGATCTGGCGAGCTCCTGTGAAGAAGGCAAGCAAGGAGCTTGTGCATTGAACTATTCAATCAAGCGGAGGTGCTTACGAAAGAGGAAAATAGCTAATTCAAGGCCACCTATGAGCCGACCAGACCTTTCATGCACTCGCATTCATCCAGACCGACCCAGCCCATCTAATCTCACGAAAGTTTAGGGAATCCCTATACAAGCATCCGAACTCGTATTCTAATGTGTTAGAGACCCCTCCCAAGGAAGAAGGTAAAGGCGACCGTTAGGTCACCCACTCTGCGGCTTTGCAAGAGCTAGTGAGGCGCCCGAAGGCGACCATTAGGGAGCCCACTCCGCAGTGACCGTGCCGGGAAGTAATGAAGCCATTTCATCAGAAGGAAAGCTATCGGGAGCTTCATCACTCGCATTTTCCATTTAGAATAGAACACCGCTTTCGCTTCGCCGTAATCTCATAGAGTGAAATTAGGGAGTCCTGGGCTGGATCTCCGATTCCCAAGAGCTTGATGAAAGCGAATGAACTGATGCGATGCACGCTCCTCTTTCAAAAGAGTTGTAGGGTGTCGATGAAGTGAAACCTGAAAGCGGGTCAAAGTGGGAGGTTCTGTAGGCTTGGATACCCCCATGTCTGCTGCTTCCCCAGAGGATGCTGTTTCCAAAGGAAGAATGGAGTATTCCGTGTAACCTTGTTAAGTGAAGGAAGGATTTCTATCTCTTGGATAGCAGCTCTTAGTTCGGATAAAAGAAAGAAGCCTGTATGTACGTAAATTCTCTTCCCAGATCCAATTTCAGATAGATAGACCTAAACTCAATTAAGCAATGCCTCACTTGGTTCAACCTTCTTCAGTGTGCTCCTTCGCTGTAGAAAGCCTTTATGGTGCGGTGCCTTTGAAACGGGACCTTGTACTTGGATTGCTGTCAAAGGCAACCCTAGTGGTCCTCGATGGTCAAACCAAGGAGAGTTGTCTCGCTGCGTAACATAAGTAAACGAGCCTCCGCTTGGGCTTCCAAAGATAAAGGTACATGAACAGCCATTTGATCCCCATGCGTCTCTAACTCCATACAGATTACTTCTCAATACAATTTCTTTCAAATTTATTAAAATTTCATGTACTGATTCTTCAATACCTACTATTGTAGAATATTCATGTGGCACCTTCTCAGATTTTGCGCGTGTGATACAGCCGGACAACAATGCCCCTTTGTCTTCCTTGAAGTACCTCCGGATGGAATGGCTGTTGCTTGCGGATGCAGCAGGTCTTGCCTTTCAAAGTCAACCTTAGGATTTTTTAGTGTAGTCTTTGTCTCTTTCTTTAGCCAACTGGCTTTGCTTTTAAGCCATGGATGGTTCATTTTTCTTCTCAATGCAGATGTCTTTCTAAACGTTTATTACTTGTTTAACTCATTGTTTATAAGAACCCAAATACTTGGTCCCCAATTTCAATAAAACCTAGCTTCATAGAAGATAGACTGCGAACCTACCTTAGCCGCCGTCGATGGACAGTCGTCGGAGGAAGCGGATAACCTCACGCGGAGTACTAAGAAATTCAAACGAAGATATCCGGAGATCTCTGGTTCTACTTCTCCTTCCTTTGGTGTGGGATCTGGGAAGACTATCGCGATGGAAGTTGTTGATGAAATACCCAAAGAAACCTTCGATGCAACTAACGCGGGAGAGGGGTGGAAGGGTCTTTCCTTTAAGGATACCCTTTTCCAGGTATTTGACTGTGGAGGATGGGGAGGAAGAGTTCGACATGGCAAATCTGCCACAGGAGTTCATGGAGCCTTCTGATCTGGACTCCCCTCAGTAATCAAAGGCGTATTGTGCTTTCGAATGAGGAGATGAAGAAGTTATGGATCCCTTGGAAGAAAGCCCTAATTGTCATGCTCCTAGGGCGATCGGCGGGCTACAGAGTCCTCTACCAGCGAATGAAGCAAAGGTAGAATTTGTAAGGGGAATTCGAAGCGGTGGATATAGGCCAATAACCAATCAATGAAAGAACATGAAACCATTCTGTTTCAATAGAGGTACGGGAAAGGGTTGGGGGCAATGAAGTAGGTGAAGTGGTTGGATTTTGCGAGCTGTTCCAACCAGATGTGATTCCAAGAGCCAAACGAGAATGAATACCATACAGAAGAGTCAAGACCGGGCTCCCTAATAGAATGTTTAACCGATCCATTCTGGATCGATCGAATTGGTACGGAAGTTGTAACATGGGAAAACCACGGAAAACACGACTTATTTGAATAACCCGGTGACCTACCAATTGTAGAAGTAGGATCCTTGGCAAGCAATAAGCACTTAAATAATACAATTCGAGTGTACCATCTTCTTTCTCATTTCGAGGAAAAGGTTCGGGAAGAAAGGGAAACAACGGAGGGATCCGAATCGGACCTAAATGGGAATGACATGAAAAGTGTTTTTCTTCCTTCTCGAGCTTCTATTTCTTCCGATCCATGCCATTCTTCGCAGTATACCTGACAAATCGGGAGGTGTATGTCACCACCCCATTTCCAAAGTCGGGCATTTTTTATTTTATTTTTAATTTGGTTAATTGTGCATTATTTTTAATTAATTATATTTATAATTAATTATTGATTGTATTATATTTTTATTGTATGTTTTAGGATTTTGGCTAGCCTGGACCCATGTCAGACCCTAGTGGACCCATGTTCGACCCAGCCCACACCCTTGTAAGAATTATTTTGGGGCTTAGATTTATTATTTTATTTTTAGGAGGTTAGTTGGAGAGATTTGGAACTAGTTTGAGTGCTTTTGGAACCCGAAACCCAAAACCAAGTTACGGGAGGGCATTTTGGTAATTTCCCAACTTGGCAACCCCTTTATTATTGCTTTGGCCGATCATTCCCAGCCCACACCCGAGAGCCACAGCAGCCCCATCCCCTTTTCTTCTTCTTCTTCTTCACTTCTTCTTCTTCTCCACTCCTTCTTCTTCATTTCTTCTTCCAATTTTCCACTTCAAGTAAGTTTTCTTCTTTTTCTTCTCTTCCTTCTTCCATTTCTTACTTTCATTGAACCCTAACCCTACATTTTTCCCTAACCTAGGTGGGTATAGCCTAGATTTGGTGTTGGAGCTTGGATTGGGAGCTTGGAAGCTAGTTGAGGTGGATTTGGAGCATTTTGGAGATTTTGGCTTGGGATTCCAACTCCCAAGAGGTAAACCCTAATTTTCCCCCTTGTAATTATTTTTATATAGTGTAATTAATAGTTTAGAACCTTCCTAGACCCTTAGGCTACCCGTGGGAGGAAGTTGGAACTAGTTGGGTAGTGTTTGGAGACTTTAACACTAGGTTTTGTGTCAATTTTGGGTGAAATCCGAATTTGGCCCAATTTTGGGTGATGCCCTAGGTTAGACGGACATAGGTAGACGTTGTCGGGTGTCTTGAGGGTGAGTGCGTGTCTCCGTTCGGACACGGGAAGCCGCGTCGCAGAGAAACGGGCGTTTCGGACGAATTTGGGGGTTTTCGTCGTCGCCGATTCTAAGTGCGTGTGCGTTTCCGTCACGGGCCTAGAATCGACGCGAGAGCACATATTCTAGGATCTAGACATCGTGTAGTGCACGTGAGTAAATTTTGGGCTGATTTCGAGTTCGTTTGGTGTGCGTTTCAGGAGGTTTTCCGAGCCGCGCACCACGTGTTCGTCGAAATGACCGAACGGCCATTTCGACTTGGGTTCCTCGTTTCGGGCTTGTCCGTGCGTTTGGTTAGTATCAGGGAGTGTGTGCTAGAGTTTTTGAGTTATATTTTATATATTTTAGGGTATTGGTGAGTGTCGGGGTCGTTGGGCGTGAGTGGGGCGTGTGGTTTGAGTGTTGTGGTTGAGTATGTCTTTATATATATATATTTATATGTGTCTATATATATATATATATTTATATATATGTATGTGTGTTTATGTATATATATTTATGTATATATGTGTGTATTTATATCTATGTGCTTGTGTGTGTATACGTCTATGTGTATATATATATGTATATGTGTAAGTGTGCTTGTGTGTGTATATGTATATATATATATAGGTGTATGGATATATATATATAGTTGAGAGTGTGTGTAGATATATATAGATATGTATATATATTGAGTGTGTATATATATATATAACTATGTATATATATTTATGTGTGTGTGTGTTGTTATGTGTTTTAGTGTGTGTGTGAGTGTGTTAGTGTGTGTTAGTATATAGAGATATATGTGTGTATATATATATGTATCTAGTTGATATATATATATATATATATATATATATATATATATATATATATATATATATATATATATATATATATATATATATATGTATGTATATATATATAGAGTGATATATATATACGTATATAGGAGTGTGTGTGTGTGTGTTTGTGAGATGGAGGGGGGAGCAGCAGCCTGGACTGCACTGTGCAGCAGGCTGTGCTGCACAGCAATGCAGCAGCAGCAGCACAGCATAAGGGCACCAGCAGCAGCAGATTTTGAAGCAGCAGCAGCAGCAAGGTTGAAGGCAAGCATGCAGCAGTAGCAGCGAGGCAAGTAGCTAGGTGTGAGAGAGTTAATAGGATAGATAGTTAATAGTTATATAGATAGATAGTAATAGAAATAGTTGATAGACAGATTAGATAGATTGTTAGCTAGCTAGACTAAATAGATAGCTAGATAGATGGATTGATGGTTAGATAGGTGGGTAGATAGTATTATAGATTAGATAATTAGATAGATAGATAGTTACTTAGATAGATATATAGATAAGTAGATGCATAGATAGATACATATATCTATGAATAGATAGATAGATAGATAGATAGATATATGGATAGGTAGATATATGAATAGCTAGGTTGATAGATAGATGGATAATAGATAGATTAATACATAGATGGTTAGATAGATACATAGGTAACTAGATACCTAGGTAGTTAGAGATAAATAGATAGATGCTATATAGATATTAGATGGATAGGTAAATAGTTTAATAGATAGATACATAAATAAATAGCTAGTTAGATAGTTAGATAGATAACTAGATAGGTTGATACTAGATAGGTAGATGGATAGGTAGAGGGATAGCTAGATATATAGATATATATATATATATATATATATATATATATATATATAGATATATACATAGCTAGATAGATAGTTAGATATCTAGGTATAGATATATATATTTGAAGGTAAGGTAAGGTAAGGTAAGGTATGGGGTATAGATATATAGGTATATGCCTATATGTATTATATATATATTTTAGCCTAGATTATAGCTAGACATATATGTTTATGCATAGATAGCTAGCTAGAGGGGTAGTCGGGTTGAGTTTAGAGCGGTATCTCAATACCTTGAGATACCGAGGTATCTCAATACCTTAAGATAACCAAGGTATTGGGTTTCGAGCGGGGTTTTTGAGCAATAGCCTAGGAATAGTATTGGAGTGATTTTTATATGCTTATGTGTATATATTTACGCGTGCTAGCATAGGTTTTAGCAGGTTTAGGCGGGGTGTGTAGCCTAGGTTGAGGTATCGGATACCGAGGGTATCCCGGTATCTCAAGGAGGCGAGTTTGTGAGTTTTCTAGCTTAATGACCTCGGTTTGACCTAGAATTTCAGGAGCACCCTAGTTTGACCCAGACTTGACCGTAGTTGACTCGGTTGACCGCCAAAGTCAACTTTTGACCTAGTTTTGACCCAGAGTTGACTTTTTGGACCTATAGTTGACTTTTTGACCCAGATTTCACCGGTTTGACCCGGTTGACCTAGAACGACCCTAGAAGCCTATTTTTAATTATTTTATATCTGTTTAACTCATTAGAACCCTGTTTAACCTTGCTTTTCGCATTAGGTCCTTGCGACACCGGTTCGGATCGCCAGTTGCTCAGGACGTCAGGCGAGTACATTCTCTGATAGTTTTCATTATCTGATGATTATTATGATTCAGCTTCTAGTATAGTATCATCTGATTATTCTGGCATAACACGAGACACTGACTGGTATTTTTGGATTCATTTACTTGCGACACGTACATTTCATGTTTCTGGCCTCTATTCTGGAATCACTACTGGCATCAACTATAGGCATCACTACAGGCATCATTCATGTTCAGGCTGGACTCATATTGATTTGCGTGTCGAGTCTTGGATCCATTTGTATTAGTCGGGGCAGGGAAATACTCGAGTAGACATGTAAACATTCCTATCTGGCATCATCAGGAATCACTCCCTCTGGTCTAATCTGGAATGATAGCAGCCGCGCACCCAGTGCGCGGTGAGCCGTACTTACCCCTAGCCGTTTACATGTCGAAACAAGTATTTCAAAGACACCGAGTTCATTCTTTATAGTCTGGACTCTCATGCATTTCTTGACTTGTCTCACTTACATGTTTCTGGACTTGACTCACTACATGTTTTTCATGCTGGACTCACTACACGTTCATGTGCACGGACTTGATCTTAGTTTAGATTTTTGTATCTTACAGTTACTACTATCTTGTTTCTGATATTCCATGCATCTTTACCTTTATACACCAGTTATACATATTTTCTTGTTTCATACTTGCTTCATTCTTCTTGCTACTTGCTATAACTGTTTTATAGTTTTTATCATTTAAATGGAACTGCTGTTAGAGATGTACTTGCTCCAGTCCTGACGGGACATATTTTTTCAGAGTATCCGGAGGAGTGGTGTCCGACATTTTATGGACCTGAGCCTGTCGACGGTGCAGACAGGGATCCTCTAGTTTAGGAGTAATTTCCGGGTTGGTAGCCGGGATCACTAGGACCTTGTTGTTTTTATTAGCTTTAGCACCGGATTTGTCTCCGATTTTGGATTGAGACCTTGTTTGTATATTATTTTGGATACTGTTGTATTATTATTATGGATGTTGTGGTTGTTGTAGTAGTTGGTGATGGTTAGACTTTTTAGTTGTTAGACTCTCTGTGTTATCTTATCGTGCTTAGATTCGTGATTGAGTATATTGTGATTATCATTTGATATTGCTCCTCCGTTTGGAGTTGAGATCTTGACAGGTTTATATATTGATTGTGTGGTTGCTCTCCTTTTTGGAGAGGTCATGGCCGATTTTTGTGTGAAATTATTATCTAGATAGTTGACCTAGACAGCGTTCTACCACCGATGCTACGGCGTAGGCTGGACGTACCCACGACTCATGCCCGATTTTCGGGTGCGGGTCGTGACAGTGTCGCCGCAATAGCACCAGTTTTTATATCTCTGTTGGCTTTACCCTTTTTTAAAAGTATGTATGTGCGTAGTTCAAGTTTTTGCCCGATTTACCAAGGAATATTTTGGTTGCTTTTGGCGGATCGCTTGTTACTAGGTTGGATCGGATGTCAACCTGTGGAGGCACCATTTATGACTATTGGACAAATTTCTTCTTTCTTTTTCTTCTTGTTCTTTGCCATAACGCCCATTCCGGGACGGGTTGGAAGAGGAATTCCTAATTCTTACACGGATGAGACTGATCACACCTGATCAGTGAAAAATTATTACACCAATCATTTTTTCATTTATGAGTGAGTATTACACCATGAATTTATAAGCGGATGAGTTTCATTGACATTACCTTGTTGATATAGCTTAAATAGGGAAAAAGACTCGACTATGGGGTGGTAAAGAGGTAGCACTGTCAAAGCGATTATAAGCCAAAGCTCACTTTGCTTGCCGCAAGCGCCTCTCTCTTCCTTTGAAGGCTTATCTGAAGGGTCGGTCTCCCTCTATACTGAGACTATTTACCTATCTCAGGTCCCCGTCACAGACAGGAACCGGAGCAAATGCCCGCCTTTCTCCTTGTGAGAGGAATCAAATCTGCCAACCTGCAAGTGACAATTTGACAGCCAGGTGCGTAGTGCAAGCGTCGAAAGCAGAGAGATCGTAGGAAGACTGAAATCTCTACCTTCGTCAACTTCATCCATCAGAAGGATGCTCATATAGCAATGAGTGTAGTAAAAGAAATGCTTTCTATGGATGCGCAGCCGCCGTTGGAACATAACATAGAGATCCGCCCAGTTGATCTTCGGCTTCATTTAATAAGAGAAAATTTGCTGGGGGTCTTCTCTCAGAGTTGTTGTCACCGATGGCTCTTTCATCAGGTCAGCAGAGGAGCATTGCATTTGCTTGCGGTACCGTTGTCGATCCAGCCCATCCTTTCTTCTTCTTCTTCTTCTTCTTCTTCTTCGTCATACAACGGAAAACACTTCGTCCAGTGCTCAGGCTTCTTCTTCGACCTCACTCCGCTCGCCTACTTCTTCTTTTTTTTGTTACGAAAAAGGGAGGCGACCGTTAGGGAGGAATTCTAAACCGGCGTGGCACTGCTGTAGGGGAACCCTACCTTCTCTGATCCATTTAACACGTGTAATTTCTTTTCCGTCATACGCCCTGCAATTTGCACTTGAATTCCTTTTGTATCTATTTGCTCAGTTAATTCGATGGCTTTTTTCATTGCCTTTCGAAATGAAACCCTATTTTTTAATTGTAAAGTCATATATTCTGCAAGAACATTAGGTTGTCCATAAGGTTTTTCAATTCTTGTGATAGCAATGTTGAGTCTTCGGTTCACAGAATGAAACTCTTTTTGTACATTCATCTGTAATTCTTCGACCCCTTGTGCTCGATCCTCTATTAATAAATTTGGGAAGCCAATATGGATTATGACTGAGGGGTCGAGTTATTGATGTGAGATGGATCCAGAAAAAGGGGAGTTCCGGTTATAATCTAGAAAGAATTCGTGTATATATTTCACAGAAACGTGAAATCAAAGTAGGTGATAAAGTAGCTGGAAGACATGGAAATAAGGGTATTATTTCCAAAATTTTGTCTAGACAAAGATATGCCCCATTTGCAAGATGGAACACCTGTTGATATGGTCTTCAATCCATTAGGAGTACCCTCACGAATGAATATGGGACAGATATTTGAATGCTGACTAAGATCTTCGAATAACCAACTATGGCTTTCCCGTAAAAAAAGATCATAATAGTAATCCTCCAGATACCCTGGGATTTGAACCGCATCCTCTCCCATTACAGCTCGAATGAGATCCAGTATGCTCCACTCGTTTGGTAATGGGATATTGCACTGTCAAACCATTTTTGTGTATTTATCACAGATTTAAAAAAATAATCTATCTAATTCAGGTGGTGCGCTTTCCGTGTCCGACCCAGAAATAGTGGAAGACCCAGCAGTTATGGAAAGGAAGGAATAAGTGGAATCGAGTAAAATTTTTAAATCACTTGGCATCGGATTCCCATAAAGGATGATTTGGTTATCCATAAATATGTTGAATAATTTTGGTTCCGCTTCTTGCTCTAAAAATAAAGAAAGACTTGTCGGAAATGGGTTGGTTGTTGACCAACAAAAAAAAGAATGGGAAAGAAAAAGACAGATTAACAAACGAAACAAGAAACCACGAATTTATCAGGAGATCTCGAACAACCACTCCCATTTTCGTACTATAATAAGATGCCGAGCCCATTTCATTCAAATAGGAACAAGACAAAGAAAGAAATCACGCTATTTTCATTACACAACAGAATGGAAAACCATCTCCCAAATCAGCAAGAGTAGAACATGGGCCTGTCATACTAGCGCAAGACCTACATTGGTTAGATTATAGAAGAAAGTAATACAATTCGTCCATGGTGATGAAATCTCTTTCTTTATGAAAAAATACGTTACAAAATGAGCCCCCTTATTCCTTCCCTGAGTCGGTAGCCCTGATCGTAGGCGCTGTTAAGCCCTTTCGATCAACTTCAAGCAAGCGCCCGCTTCAACCAATTCCTCTAATCACTTTCATTCACCGCCTTCATTGATGCGGCCGAGATTGGTGGGAATTTAGGGACCAGGATCCCATTGGCCTGAAAGTGGAGTTTTCCATGTACGTACGAACAATGTCGCTTAATACGAAGCTTGTATTGCTGGCCTGAGTGCAGCAAAAGAGCTATCAAGAAAGCATTTTCAAGTAATTGGAGATTCTGGTAATAAGCCTTAGGAGCGGGCAAGGCAAATGGAGATTGGAGAACGAAATCTAAAAATCTTATATCAGACCATGAGTACTTAGAAAAGCTCACGGAGAAAGAAAGTTTGACTATCTCCCGAGCGAGTAGAGCCCAGGAAAGAGGGAAGCTAGGCCAGCCCAGCTACACCTCCTCCCGCCGCTCGCTCTAGCTCGCTACACCTACCAGCACCACTTCCTCGTTACCAGCAGCCACTCCTGCAGCAGTACCTACGTAAGTCAAATCGTCTCATGAGTTACTTTCCTCAATCATATGTAAGAACCATAGCATTTGGTGATTCATTGGTAAATAAACTTTGATTCTTTATCGACCAATAATGTGAGACTATTAACATGGTTAAAGCTAAACTGTTTGAAGTCCAGGCAAAATATGGTACTCTTTCTACCACTACATTAGTACCAAAATATTGGAACAATGAATAGTTGGTAATTTATCCGATATAGAACACTCATATCGATAAAATGATTTGAACAATTTACTAGAAAAACAGGCACCTTGCCCTTTATTATCCAACGCCGAACAGGCCACTCTCGTGTGAGTTGTCGATGGGTCTTCACTATCAAGCATACTCCCGATGGTTCTGTTGAGCAATTGAAGGCCCGTCTTGTATCTCGTGGATTTACTCAGCAGTACGGGATTGACTATGAGGAGACCTTCTCGCCGGTTGCCAAACTCAGTACTGTTCAAGTTTGACTCTCCCTCGCTGTACATCGTCATTGGCCATTGCATCAGCTAGATATTAAGAATGCCTTTCTTAATGGAAGCGCATTCTGTAATGCTCATTCTTCAGCAAGAAAAGCAAAGACCTCATATGACAGCAATGGAGTCCCAATCTTCGGTTTTTATTTGTAAAGTCTCTATTCCTCGACAATCGAAGCCCAAAGATCTATGAATTAGTTCATGCTTGACTAGCCAATCAGATAAACGAATCTGTATCTTCTTGATTTCTCCTGCATTTGTATGAGTATTTTCTATTTCCAATGAATTTTTTAAAGATTGACCCGCTCTTTTTCTTATTTTGCACAAAAAAACTTTGCCTAATTCACTAATTCGTGTGAAGATACTGAACTTTTGGATTTGAAAACTGTTTCAGAAAGTATCTCTAAAGTAGATGGTGATTGATAGAGTAATCCTTGATCATAATTTCCAGTATGAATACTACGTTGAACATAAAACTTGTGATTAGTAGTAAAACACCAATTTTCCTGTTGAGACACGGTTCTATCTTCAAGGATTTCTCGAGATATCTTCTTACGAAGTTTCGTTATAGCATCTATAACTGCTTCTGGTTTAGGCGGGCTAGTGCCCTTCTCACTGCCTATTATATTAGCTCCCTCTTCCGTAGGGCGCCTTCGGTCGCCTCACTTCGGTTATTAAGTATTAGCTCACTTTGCTCGCCTCAACCAGAACAAGATTCTAAGACTATTACGTAAACATACATAATCTAATGCATCAAACGATTAGAATCTCTCTCCTTTCCTTGTCCTATATATCAGCCTGTTATCCCTAGAGTCACTTTTATCCGTTGAGCGACGGCCCTTCCACTCGGCACCGTCGGATTACTAAGGCCGACTTCTGTCCCTGCTCGACGGGTGGGTCTTACAGTCAAGCTCCCTTATGCCTTTGCACTCGAGGGCCAATCTCCGTCCGGCCCGAGGAAACCTTTGCACGCCTCCTTCTTCTGTCCAGGAAGCTCTTCGTCACCCAGGTTGGCGTGCTGCGATGGATGAGGAAATGCTTGCTCTACGACCCATAAAAAGTAGAATTTGTGCTTGTGGAAATTATCGAGCGCAAAGCCTCTCTCCTGATCTTGATAGCACAGGAAAGAGAATACGATGAGGCCATGCAAGGAAGGCTCTTTAATTAGCATTACCGCCTCTTTGCTTTGCACTTGCTACCTTGTGGCCATACCCAGAAAAGGGCCTTCGCCCAGTTATTTCTTCTTATTCCATTAATAAGATCAAAGTCAAATCACTTTCACAAAGTGAAGGGACATTGCTTACAACTCAAAAGGACGGGATGTTAATATGTTAGGCTAAGGCATCTCTCATCACAGTACGTCGAAAGCATGCCATCAAATTCATTATTGAAAGCCTTAGAGTAGTAGCACGCACAGGGATAGTCTTACCATTAATTTCACAACTTCCATAATCTCTTCCCGAACCAAACATGAATCTTTCAATTCATTTGGCTCTTATGCTCAATTATTTATTTTATGGGCATTCCCATATCTTTTAATGTAATGAGCCTATCCTCTCTTTTCTGTTCATATTCAAAGATATCGAAACTAAAAGACCAGAATATTAGGAGGACTCTTCCGACCAAAGAAAAAATCTATAATTGTTAACAAAGTTGTGCATGATATTGGGGAATCTTATTGCTATTACTCAAACAAGCATGAAACGTATGCTTGCATATTCGTCCATCAGTCAAATCGGATATGTAATTATTGGAATAATTGTTGGAGACTCAAATGATGGATATGCAAGCATGATAACTTATATGCTGTTCTATATCTCCACGAATCTAGGAACTTTTGCTTGCATTGTATCATTTGGTCTACGTACCGGAACTGATAACATTCGAGATTATGCAGGTGGTCTTACTAAAATGAAGTGTTCCGTTCCAAGTGACATGGCTTTGAACTATTCCTTTCCAGAGAAAGGTTGCTCATCCTGTCCAGCTCTATTCAGTCCAGAGCATTGATTCCCCATAACGAATAGGCTAACTCTATCTCTTAATTGCCTATCCTGTGCTCGAGAAGGTCCCCAGTTCCTGGGCTGTACCTCGAGGTGCATTTTGTTGTCTAACTTGATACTGGGGATATTCCCCACTCCATGGCACCTTTCGCTCAATACCTATTGTATCGGCTTGACCTTTCCTAAGTGGGGACATAATGAAATGACCATAATAAAGACGCTTACTAAAGCAAAATGGAGGGGCCGCGTTCATCACCTTTTCATGTGATAGAAGTAGGAAGTTTCTTCAACCCCGGTGACCGGCCTAATCATAGGCACCTTTGGGCGAGATCTACTTTGTTATCTTGGCTACCCTCTTCGCATGTCCTTGAGAATGAAAATGGGCTTTTTATACGCAATTATGAAAAGAGATAAATAACTAATGGCTTGAAAGCTTGAACGTGACGAATAGGCTATTCATCACAATAGGTGGAGTCTTTATAAGAGCATGAGACTGATTCTGCATCAGTTGGTGTGAATGACTCCGGCCCAAAGGCGACCGAAGGGAGGGCGAAAGAAGGCGAACAAAGTGAGATGACCGTGCCGTGCCGGGAGGTGATAGAAGTGAGTGCCACTGCTTTTCACAAAAAGCAGCTTGGGTAGCTTGCTACAATCAATAGGTGGTGAGAACGGGATTCCTTGACTGGATCTGTGGTATCTGCTCCTGTGAATGCTGAGAAAGATAGATCCCAGTCGAGAGGGAAGACAAAGGATTGAATAGAGAAACTCCCGAGCATTTCTTGATCTCAGATGTGCCCATATCGATGGAACGGGTGACTCATTATTTCGATGAATCATTTCTTCGGACAGAAGATTCTGTAAACACTTATTCGAAATCTCACTTATCAGATTCCATTATTACTCTTTCTCTTTTCCTCCGAAGGGCTTTCCTCTTTCTTTCTTTTATGCTCGTATCGCTTAACTCCAGCAACATCAACTCATCCCCCGCCCAACTCTTACACAATCAGTGAACCAAAAGTGTTCCGTTATGCTGGTTACCTGTATGCCTAAGATCAGTGATGCCTTTCGACTTTTCTTCTTGACGGCGACAGGAATCGAAGACCCATTTGCTTAACCCTTTCCAATCCACTAACCTACCCACTCAAATAAAATGACAAAAATGAACAAAATGAATACTTACTTTCTGGTACAGATAGTGGACGATCTTTGGTCGATTAAGTCAAGTTATCAAAGTCTAAGATCTAGGAGTGAATTAGAAGATTTTAAAAAATCCCTCTTTAGCTCTACCTTTTCCCTAAGTTATAAGATGAGGATTGTTACCTAACCGACTCGGTGAATCAAAAACTGCTAATCCAAGTCTTGGAATCGATGATTGCTTCACTTTACTTTCCTGACACTGCCCTGAAAAACCTCCTTGCCCGATAGGCAAAAAGGGAGGATCTAGGTCACCGTCGTGGAAGAGTGGTCAGAACTGAAGGGAAGCAGAATCAGAGTTCAGGCAAGCCCTTCTTTGAACGAGGCGAGGCGAGCGAAGTGAGTCAAAGTGAGGCGAGCGCAGTGAGGAGGTGCCCGAAGGTGAACAAAGTGAGACGACCGTTCGGCAGTACCGCCCGTGAATACTCCGCCAGTATAAAAAGTTCTTAATGTTAGTTGAGTCCCCGTTCCCCTATTGATTGACCCACAATAATACCCACGGCTTCTCCCAATTCGACCAGGTCACCACGAGAGGGACTCCGGCCATAACATAATTGACAAATCCAAGATGTATTCCTGCAAGTAAAGGGGGTTCGAATATATATTGGTTGTGCTCGAAAGGTTATGAATTGATTGACAAGTCCAATTCAAATATCTTGATTTCGAGTGGCTATGCATCGTATACCCATATATATATCGTCTGCTAATACACGACCCATTAGTGTTTGGACATTTTTTTTTCCTTTATCCCATTTCGAGGACTCGCGTAAATACCCTAGATAGTACCACAATCTGTTCTACGTATAATAATGTGTTGAACTACTTCAACAAGTCTATGCGTGAGGTATCCAGCATCTGATGTTCGTACAGCAGTATCCACCACTCCTTGGGCATGAACAGTAGTTTTACGAGCTTTCTCGATAACATAGATT
This sequence comes from Iris macrosiphon, assembly GCA_036927795.1. Taxonomy (NCBI): domain Eukaryota; kingdom Viridiplantae; phylum Streptophyta; class Magnoliopsida; order Asparagales; family Iridaceae; genus Iris; species Iris macrosiphon. Next base: position 18,723,382 of record JAYESA010000016.1, read on the forward strand.
GAACAATCTCATACACACGCTTATCCAACTTATACAATCTTTCTTGAGACATATATGTCTTTAACTAATAGAAGTGGTTCATTTTGTTTCTATACGAAATTCGACGATTTCGTTTGTGTTCGGCGATCTCTGATGTGAATTCGGCGGGTCGTCCTGCCTTCCAGAGTCAGAGCACCAGAAGTCGATATCGTGGGCTTAAACAACGCATCGACATCCAGAGCGAGGGTTCGATGGAGCAGTGGTAGATGTTGAGAGTTGGGTAGAATTCCCATCAAGTAGGATCTGACCCTCCTAAATGAGGTCTTGAACAAAATAAATGGCTAAGAACTCAGCCTAGATGCAGACTGAGAGGCAGACTTCGGGGAAAGTCATTGTCGGTAGGGAAAATGGTGACTTAGTCGGAGACGGTTGTGAACAAGACTCAACTGCGACTGATCCAAGAACAAACTCGGGAAATAGGTACACTTAATTCCCCATTCCTTGCACTTATTAACTACTTAATATTATTTATTAATATTATTTATTACTTACACTTACTATTTTTTATAATAGAATAGATTTGTGAGGTGTATTGATGAGTCCGAAGCCCAGAAAGTGATGCAAGAAATTAGGAATCTGTGGAGCACACGTGAATGGGATAATGGTGCAAGTAAAGAGAAAGGGCTTTGCCTTTTTTTATCTAAAAGAAAAAAGATAAAACTAGTTAGAATTTTATATTTCGAAAAAATAACGAAAAATAGAATCTATTCTGAAGTTTAAATCTAAAGAATGATTCTCAACAAACAATCAATAGTTATGTAGTTTCTGACCAACCAAAAGAAGCCGGGATCCTCTTAGATTTTTGACCCCTCGCGCTACCAAGCTACATCCCTTTTTAAATTTGACAGTGTCATTCATTGTACAAAATCCCTGTCTTGTTTTCCACATCGTTATTTTATCCTCCATCTATATACAATATCTTTCTCTTGCTATTTTCTCTTTTTGGTCTTCTTATATTTATTGATTATGAAATTTTCAAAAATACTCATCATCTCCGCTCCTACCAACGAACATAGAACGAGGGTTTCCCGATAGAAAGATTTGCATGTGAGAGAGATCCCAATTCTGTGTATCCGGTTAAGCAAGCCATGCCGCCAGCTTCCACCCATTCAAGAAGGTCCTGATCCGAGTGTTTCATAATTACTGCATGCGCCGCTATTCTGCTGTAACATGCGCTGCGCTCCTCTCTACTCGATCTTTGCTCCCCTTCCTTATTTTCAAGTTCCACTCCTTTCGTCTATCCTTGACTTTCTTTGCTCGCCGCATGCGCCTTTGATCCATGTCGTTCCCAGTTCAGCCAGGTCTGGGCGAGAGGTGCACCTAACCCACCTACCCACTCATCAATTACGGTGTTCAGCTGACTTGCACAGAAAGACAGACCCCTATTGATTAGTCATTCGGTGCCCTATCTTTTGACTGTTGTCAACTAATCTTTTTCATGTTCGATGCCTTTTATGGTCTTCCGGGGTCTACACCGGCCAGTACCTCTTTGTAGTAGCTATCAAACTTTTGACTTTCGTTAGGGGAAAGCCCGAATACCGGCATACACCCACAAAGGTGCGCGCCTCCTTAACTCGAACGGGAATCCCCAGAATTTATGGGGGCACTAGCACAAGCAAAAATGGTGGAAAAGTCTACTGTTTGAAAGAGGGTAAAAGAACCCGAAATCCCAAGAGCTAATCCAAAATCACCTACTCGATTGACAAGCATAGCTTTTATAGCTGCTTTATCTGCCTGAAGTCGTGTGAACCAGAAATGAATTAAAAAATATGAAGCAAGACCTACTCCCTCCCGTCCCAGGAATAATTGAAGAAAGTTATCTCCAGTCACCAACATTAGCATAAAAAAAAGTAAAAATAGATAAATTATTCCGTCACCCGAGATCCAAGTCAGCACCGGCTCCATTACCTCCCTATCGGTCACCGCCCCGGTCCTAGATTGATAGCCGGAGAGCTCTAATCCTTTCTAAATGCTGCCTATCTCTTGGCAAGGTCCTATCGAAAGCACTATCCATGTCAACCTTTAAAGCCATTCATTTTTTCCCCGACCTAGAATATTTCATGGAATATAGTAACTCTTGTGCGCCTGTTCTTAAACCGCACGCTCGTGCGTGTGTTCTTACAACGCGCGCAAGCGCATATGCGTTCTTTAAACGCGCGAGCGCCCAGTCGAGTGCGCCTGTTCTTTAACCGCGTGCGCATGCGCACATGTTCTTTAACCGCGCGTGCGTAAGCGCCCGCCCACGACAAAGAACACGCACGCGCGTGAAGACCGAACCCTAAATATATCCGTGGGGACTCACTTCCTTTTATCGGGAATGCTAATGCGACCTTCCTTTCAGCGAGTTCCTTAGTCACAAGTATTATAGTTCTAAAGGTTCTGAAAGAATCGAACTATTCAAAAGATTCGTGTACGGATTGCGCCTGCCTTTATCTTCTTTAAGAGAGTCCCGAGCAAGTACAGTATACGAGTGCTACAGCTACAGGGAAGAAGTAGAGCCAAGGTGCTGTTAAGCCATAGAGTGCTAACTAAGACTTGGAGACTTGTTCTCCCCTTCTTTCGGTTTAAAGAAACGAGAGTTGGTGGATGCTGTCGATCCCCACTTTCTGATGTCTCATCCAATTCAAAGTCTAACAATGGAAGAAATGGATCCTCTGACTCAGCTACCCCCGACATCGTGGTTCGTAGCCACGTGCTCTAATCCTCTGAGCTACAGGCCCCACCCCGTCTCCACTGGATCTGTTCCCGTGAGTACCCTCCCTTCGGTCGCCTCTCCTCAGCCATTACGTTTTGGGTTAAGAAGGCGAGCGAAGTGCCGAATTGGAAAAATTGGGTGCTATCATAGTATCAGATAAGTTCACGGGCTGGAGATAAGCGGACTCGAACCGATGACATCCGCCACAGGGTAAACCACCACCTCTCAGGCCTCCCCGACTGATTCTACCATAGAGGCCAACGATAGACAATAACTCCCCCCCGAACACAGCTTACAACTTTTATCGTACTGTGCTCTCCAAAGAGCAATTCTTCTCAAACTTCAAGACCTTCGCCTAACATGATCACGAACAAAAAAAGAGAATTACGTCGTTCACGGGTCCGTGTTCACTAGTCAATATAGGTGGTCTGGTCGCCGATCAGATCTCAGAGATTGTTGGGTTGGTTTGGCTATTCATCTTTATCGAATAGGTTAGCCTGTGCGCTTCTTCTTTATATCATCAGAGAAAGCGTTGTCTCTTCAACCCTTTCCAAGGCCATGGAACACATTTCTTTTGGTACACGCGCACACACGACTTAACAGCGCCTTCTTCCCTTAAACCAAGCTAGCAAGTAGTTTCGTTCGGTCCCTCCCCCCAGAAAATGCTGCAAACAACGTCCCTGATGACAGACAGCCTCCTGCTATAGCACCCATCGAAGGTCGAGATAGGGAACAACCATCGGTAGAGGCTGCTCCAGAGGAGGTTCAGGTTGAGGCTTCTGCCAAAGAAGCAGAACCTCAGACAGAATCCAGCTGCTGAAGATATTGCTCTTGTTGCTCAATCAGTCGCTGTGGAGGATACCGGAGCTCAGGGAAGGGAAGAATCATTCGTCCAGAAGCAGTGCAGACTGAAGTTAACGAACTCCCCATATTAGAATATAAAAATGGATCCAATTTCTACCTATTATTATGATATTATAATGAGATTGGGTACCAAAAAATAAATGGATTCAGGATAAAATCTCCTCTCTATGAATGAGATAAAGATAGAATAATCAGAAATAGAGTTTCCTTTTTTTAGCACACTTCATTTCACACATTCAAAAAAAAAATTGTGGATTCCTTTTGGTAGTAGAATTGATGGAATATGATTGCTTCTCTTTTCATTCCAAATTCAAGAATACGACCGATACGATTGATTGGTCTGTGCGCTTCTCTTATTACTTTTGTGTATCCCCCTGTTCCTCGGATACAATTCGATCCTTCTACGGCCAAATCTCAATTTGTGGAAAGCCTTCGATGGCTTCCTTATGAAAACATCTATTTGTATATGGGTATATACGGTCTTTCATTATTCTTCGTGATATTAACCACATTTCTGATCCCTATTTGCATTTCAGTGGGTGCTTTCTTACGACAGGAGAGAAAGCAGTAAAGAAAAGGATGATTTTTGTACCGCATGCTAATTAAATGAACTTGTCCAATTTGAATCGATTTCAAGCTACGCCCTCGTTACTGCCCCTCGCATATTTCATCTCTTCTCCTTTCAGTCGAGTAGCTTCTCTCCTGAGCTTTAGTCCTCGGGTGTGGAACTTCTTTCTCTTCGAGTGGAACTGGTCGATCTGCTTCCTTCGTTCCTGGAAAAACAGGTGCTTTTAAGCTCCTTCTCCGCTTTCGCTCTAGCACTTTTTTCAAAGTTAACCTCCCCGCGGTCAAAATAACACTTGCGGATAACAATCATACCTTACCAGGGACAGGGACCAGACTATAGAGCCTAATAAAAAATAATTCGGGCTTGCTTTCTCAATTCACATCTATGAGCGATGATTCCTGTATCTCAGGTGATTTACTGCCTCCCTCTCGCCAAAATGGGATGAATCTTCTCAATGATTATTCAGGGCGCAGCAAAGCCAATTTCCATCAAGGCAAGGGGGTAAATAAGGGGGAAGAGGAGTTGTTAAGATAGAAAAGAGAAATGACTATATCTGGTCCTTTTTCTACCATATCTAGAAAAACCTTTTCTTTTTCTAGAATTTTGATTCGACTGGTCAATTCGTTGTTCAAGTTGTACTTTTTTTGTTCATTAGCAAAAACCCAATAGTTATAGGACCGTTGATTCTTTTTCTTTTTAAAAAAAAATCCTAACTATTCTGTATTATAGATTGGAGACAGATGTGTAGAAGAAACAGTATACTGATCAAAAAAATTTGTTCCAAAATCAAAAGAGCTGCTAGGTTGCAAAAATAAAGGATTTTTGACCCTCTTGTAATTATAACTAAGATAAACCGCTCGGTTGTATAGAAATAGAAGAAGAGAGGAAAAAGATCTGTTGAGTGGACCCCCCATTTCCGTGAGACTATCCGCTTCCTCCTCAGACTGTCCATCGACGGCGGCTAGGGTAGGTTCGCAGTCTATCTTCTATGAAGCTAGGTTTTATTGAAATTGGGGACTACTGTCGCTACCTACTATAGGAATCCCTTCTATACCACTCAACAGAAGCAAAAATCCCATCAAGAAAAAAGGAATCGACGACCTATACTTCAACTAAAGGCACAAGGGAATCAAGGGTTCAAGAGCACAAAACAGAGGAATCTCCATTTGTTGGATTGCATTAGTTTAGTTAAAGTCACACACTTAATAATGTAATTTTTAAATAATTCAATAGTTAATATTAATAAGAAACTCCTTATTCGAAAGATAGAAAGAATACGAGGATAGGAGAATAATAAGAAAATTTGTTCAAGCGTACCTAACGATTTCTCCCATGCCTTTCTTGGTGGAAAAAACCACCGGCGATTTAAAAAAAGTCTTTCTTCATTTTTAGAGCAAGAAGCGGAACCAAAATCATTCAACATATTTATGGATAACCAATCCATTTTCAAATATAGTTGGAAGACTTTCCCCAAGAAATGGGTACATAAAATGGAAAGATCGGTAGGCCCAGCCCAGGCTTTTTTGCGGTTAAGGTTGTTGTACACGACCTCAGTGGAGCATTCCGTTAGAGACGGCGATCGCAGGTTCGCCAGAGGAGAGGTGTTGCAAGCAACATTGCACAAACAAAACAAAGCCCTCCTGCCCGCAGCCCTATTCTATAAATTAGGCTGGCCACGTTACTGATAACCGCAGAACGAGCAATGAATCCCCAACACAAACGAACAAGGGGGCGGGGCATTTTCGGGGAGTAGCCCGCTTCTTCAGAAACTTCCTGGCACATATATTAAGGGAGCCATCGAAAGGTGACTGAAACACCAGAAACGGGGACTACCCAACTTCAATCCTACTTACCACATCAGGACGGTATAGGCATATCAGTCGAGTTTGGCATGGCAGTGCTTTGTTTAACTGCCAACAAGTTGGCGAGGGTAAACCCAGCTCGAGGACTAGGCGCTCCCAACTTACTAACCACCGCCCATATGGACTTGCCAACTCTCTGCAATCATGGCCGCGATGAATGGCTTTCCTCAATAAGTTATTAGCAAGTCAGTAAGGAGAACAAAGTGAGGCGACCGTGCCGGAAGCTAATAAAAGGAAGAAGTCGGGTAGAGCGGGGAAGAAAGGACGTCAAGTCAATTGAATAGTGGATTCCATTAATAGGGTGGCCGGGACAAAGAAGTCCGAAAATATGGTATTTGGCCGATCAGCCAAGCCAGCCCTACTCGTCTTTGTCTACCCTGGAAAAAGGTTAGCTCATACCCTTTCGTAAGCCGAATAGTCGTTCTTGGACCGGAAGCCATAGTAGAAGTGCAGCCTCCGTTGAGACAATAAGTTAGACATTGGTTCATAGGTGGTACCCCTCACTCAAAGTGAGTGGAAGGGTTCTTTGACCTCGAGCCATGGGGTTATGGTGGAGAGTGGGGAGTGAAAACACCAATGCTGCAGAGAACGACTGGCCAGGATGACATCTGCTGCCAGGCGTTGCCGCTTGAGACACACCTCCGGAAAGCGCTTTCGGGTTAGAAAATCTCCTTGTTGAAAGCTCCAGTAAATATTGGGTTATTTGAACTTTCATAAAGAGAGGCCTTGCTTATCATGCTTTTCCTTTACTGCTTTTTTCTTGATTCCTCTTTCCCACGTTCCTTTTTTCTCGGGCATATAGAAAGGTTGGTGTAGTACAAGAATGATTGGCCAATAACCCTTGGTAGTTGGCCATGGCCTAATACCCCACCAAATGAAACTAGGAGCACTTGACTTCTCTTCTTCAGTTTGGATTTTGAATGGGGAAGGCATGGTGAAGAGATCCTTGTATATAGTAATTACCCGGCTTCGCCTCATACCTTTACTTGAGGACTCGCCAGCCTTCATTCGCTATGACTCAGATAGAGTAGGAGCCCAACCTTGAGGTTTGATCCCTTTTCGAGATTGTTCTGAGACAATATGGCCGTTCCACCGAGGGTTGGTAATCCCGACCGCTACGTGGGCTCCTATTTCATTTTTGTTTTCGGAGATGAATATTAAAATGAGTGGAGAAACCTGATCAAAGAGAACTGTACTTCCTTTGTACCGTGATATCAGAATTTTAGAATGGCTGAACATGGAAAAGGTCAGCTGGGGAATAGGTATTCTTGGTCAGCCTTCCTAACGGGACTTGCATCGATGTTAGATTGCGATGTCGCTTTTCATTGAAATGAAAAACTCTGCCGGGATAGGCTGGAATGGCCCTACAAGAGAGAGAAAATGGTATCAGGTATGACGTTGCTGAAGTGAGAGGGTCTTTAGACACTCGACTGTCAAGGAGAGGGAGGCCCGCCCAGTACGTGAAGGGTGGGGTCATGTGAGTTCTGAATGAATTTGTTAGTTGAATTCGACTTTGATTTAAAGCTATGTGACTAGAGAGAAATGCCAGGTAATGATGTCACACGATTCCCCAGGTGTAGCTAATGGTCAGCTAAAGGGAGTGAAGGCAGGACTACTTCTTTATCACATTCATTTCCTCCCTAATGGTCGCCTCATGGAGCGGACTAATAAGATATCATGGAATCAAGAGAGCAACGTTACGGTATACATAGAATCAAGCGTTATCCTATCCCCAGACAGCGGCTGAAAAGGCCCCTGGCTCTAGCAAGGAGAACATACATGGGGAATCAATCTCCGGGAAGTGGTATAAGGGCACTGAATTCGAGTTGTGGAAATGAAGTGATCTTCAGTCAAACCATCGGGCGTGGTACTTATATTAATTAGGCTTGTTGATATACCGTCCCCCTCACGAATTCGACCAACTCAGCCATCCAAACATTGACAGTCTCCAAGCTAGGAATGCGCTTCGATATAATAAGAAGGGGGACCATCGACTTAGCCATACTCTACTCCCGACGGCATAGAAAGAAGGGCGCTTCCAAGATTCGTGACTCAATGCCAGGTTCAGTATGATTTGTTACCAACTGATTAGCCCTTCTACTTTTACTTGAGTTTAGAGTTTAGGCATTATTTTTTCCCTGGTGTCGCTGCAGTGACACCGAAGCTAGACCTGTTACCAGAAGAAGGTACAGTCTGGGGGATGAGTCTCCCACGTACCAGAAGAACGGTTAGCAATTACGGCAGCCATCACCGCTAGCAGGGGGTTTTCCGGGTGATAGGACAAAGAGAGTGAATGGAATGGGAGTGCCGATTTATGCAGACGAGAAGAAAAGAAAGAGCAGCGAAAGACCTGTCATAGAAGACGTCGAGGCCGTTGATATCGGTGACGGAGGAGAACCCAGAATGGTGTACATCGGATCTCGACTGTCCTCTATAAAGAGACAGTGGCTGGCCCAAATGCAAAAGAAAAACCATCCTCGAGATGAAGCCATCTCGGAATATAAGAGAGTTGAAATAAAAGGACTTCAAGGACGTCTCGCCTATATTAGAAGATTCATTTCCAATCTCTCCGGAAGATGTCGACCCTTCTCTAAGCGAATTAAAAAAGGGGTTCACTTTGTCCGTCTGGGACGAGGCTTGTGACAAGGCCTACGAAGATATAAAAGAGTACCTGACCAAGCCTCCGGTATTGGTTGCCCCTTTAGCCGTCAGTTCTGGCGCGCGCACCGCTTGCGCTCTTTGAAAGAATTCCCTCTTTCCAGCTTCAAAAGAAGTAGGTGTGTAGGCTGATTCGGGGGTCTTTACATTCTTGGTTTGCGGTGGGCAAGAGTTCACAGAAAGGAAAGCTATTTTCAGGAGGTTACCCGAATCAACCGCATCTAAGGGCGGAAGTTCACTTCTCGAGGCTACCTCTTCACTTTGCTCCTCTAAGGGATACTGACCCTCATACTGGGTGGAGGTATTGGGCATATCTCTTTGACCTGGTTATCACTGCTATTTCTCCCTCGTCCGAGGCCAAACAAAAGATCCAACAAAAAGTGAAGACTTGAATGTTTTAAGGTTTATGAGTCTCCTTGATTTTCTTTCTCATTCTCTCTCTCTTCAAAGAAGCCTCTACTTCAATGAAAGCTCCTCCTACTCCTTATCCTTATCCTCAAAGATCGTCGTTGGTCCTTTATCATAAACAAGCCAAGCTCTTAAACACTGGACCAAGGGGAAGCAACCTGAACCTCCAACCGTATCTCCTAGCTATCGTCTAAGGTCCTTGGTTACTAATCTCCTCTGTTGATTCTTCAGCTTTCAAGCAGAGAATAGGTAGGAAATACGTTCTGGCTTTCAAGACAGCGACTTATGTACCCGAGAACATGACATGGCTGAATTTCAAGGTTTGCTACTTAGACTGGTGGACTAATTGGACTATTCTATGGAATTATTGAAAGTAAAGAAGGATCCCCGCTCGACCCACTCGATCTTTATGCATTCCCTGACTAATGAGATCTTGCACTTTACGAAACCTAAACTGGACTCACCCGATCTCCCATTGCTCTTCGCTTTGTTCACTCCTTTCTTCTATCCCGGGAAAGGTTTGATTCAAAGAGATGGGTATCCGTTCCGAAGAGCTTGTTCCCCCTTCCCCTATGGTCTTGATCCTTTCCATAGGTACTACTCCACGGTATGCGCCTTCCTTCTTCGAACCTTTTGGTATGTATTGCCCCCTAACTATAGATCAGATCTACCGGACGAGAAACTCAATTCCGCACTGCTGCTGAGTCGTCGGACTTATCCACCTCAGGGATTCGTGGAATTTCAGTCTTTCAATTGTGTTGGGGGAAATCTACCAAAGCTAGGCAAATAGATAGACTCCTTTCCTGCTGCGAAGGGAGAGCAAGAAACGAAAGAAAATGTTTTTTCACCAGTGCCCCCTTTTTGCGGGTACTAAGAGTCCTCTCACTACCAACCAGCAGACATCATCATCTGGCTGGGTCTTGCCGGTATCAACAACGAGAAAAAACAACCAAATGGAAATAGCAACTAACTATGGCTCTTGTCCTAGACAATGTCCTAGGCATAGAGGAGATCAGAGCAACAGGGAACGCCTAGACGACGACGCCCGTCCTGGGCTGCAGTAAGTAGATCGAGAGGCCGTTCTGCCCCTTGTCCCTGAAGATTAGTAATATGTTCTCATACAATGTTGCTCCAACTTTCTTCTAGAGGGCCTAGCTGGCGAGCGATCCCAGTCCGCGGCAGAGAACATGACAACAAGCGAGCGTACCCTTGTTCGCTTCTTCTCCACCAAGCACGGAAGTTTAAGGATAACTGTGGGTCGGTGGCTACCTAAGGAAACTCTGATTCGATCTTCCCCCCGGCTAGGAGGCATCTACCTCATCCCGATCACAAGGAGAGGTTCACCATGATGGGGGGTAAGGTACTTGAATTCTTTCCGGAACGGAAAGAATGAAATTCATAGGGGACCATCCTTTTTTCGGCATGCTCTTCAGATTTACGGATTCGCAGGGGGCCAAAGGCCCTACTTAGTTGACTGACAATGACAAAGGTGACCGGACATTGTCTTTTGAATTGAATCTTTAGTAGTCTATCAGTGGCGCGAAGCGGCTTTGCCCCAGGGAGCGAAAGGTTATACCTTAGTAAGCGAACAACAGTTCTTCTATATAGGGAGGGTAGGGTATTCCCCCTTGACTCTCTTAACGTCGAGCTAAGTGAGTGTAGTGATATAGGCTAGCTAAATACCCTCAAATCCGTGTACGAAAGGGCCCGCGATCATGGGCAGTACATGGATAACCCGGACCCACCAACTCATCAAGCATTTCCCTAAGCCGATTCGCCAACTAATTCATATCCAACTTATTCGCCAACACATGATCTTTCTCACGAAACAAGTCTCACGAAGGAGCTGCGCGACAGCTACAAAATAGGAGTTTGATAGAATAAGGATATACAAACAAGAACCAATCCTAATGAAAAGGCAGAATAAATTGGATTGGTAAGTAATACTACCCCCAGACCTCCTAATATAAGAAATGATCCTAGAAATACTACAAGTATATCATGTATTAGTCCAGGTAAATCCATTATGTATAAAATAAGAGGCAAGCGAAAGAATAGACTTGAAATAAAAGTGAATCTATCTCCATCCGGTGGGAGTTGCTATACATATAGTTCCATGGCAGTTCTACTTGCAGCCATGGAGAGTTCTCTTTCATCCGCTTTCAATCCAGCAGAGTAAGGAGAACAAAGTGAGGCGACCATGTCGGGAGGTGATAGAAGCGATGTCAACGTTAAGAAAGAATAAGATTACCGCCAAAGAAATGCTTCTCCAGGTCAGCAGCCATCTCATGAGGATGTGAGGCTTTGTCGACTGAGAAGTCAGACTGTCTTTACGAAAACTAAACCATATGGATTCATTTTGGAAAGAGATAGAGGTAGTCTCGGGGAAGCGCTATCTTAGTTGATTAGATGGTTTGAATCCCAATCGCCAAATAAATAGCACATAATCTGGTGAGGCAACACCTTCAGATGGAAGACCGATGGGATGAGATGAGGTCTCCGCTCTTTTCCAAATAGACGGAACACCCGCTCCGAAGATACAAGCGGTGGATAGGATCTCATGGCAAGCGAGTACAGGAAGAGTTTTTTTTGCTTAAGACTGCGAACTTGCCCACGGAGCGGTATAGGTAGCTTATCAAGAGCAAGAGGGGATCTTCCGCTTCTGATTCAATTGTTTATGAATAGGCTAGTAAGCCAGTACAATACCTATCTTCTGATCGATAAGTCAAAAACCTCTTTTCTCGAATCCCATAACATAAAGCTAGTCTCCTCCGGTCACCTCACTTCCTCACCCACAACTGACTCTACAGCAACTACCTCTACCTGTCGGTCGAGTCAGTCTTCAACTCCCTTAGTAGCTAGCCTTTCGGGTTGACTTCGCACCCTCTAGGACTCGAGATCTACACCATGAGGACAGGGGTGTGCAGGCTACAGCGATGGCAGATGAGGAAGCGGGATGGACCAAGGTTCAAGGCAGAAAATGGACCAGGCCACATTGCTACCATGGTAGCTAGGCCAGCAGGGGTTGGAAATAAGGGAGTACAGGGGCAGGGAGGTAGGGCTCCTATTAATGACAAACAAAGACCCAATGCTGCTATAAAAAGGCCAACCAAGATGGTCTTTGCTAATGGTGCCGGTCCAGAGTACAAGAATTTTTATCTGATTCCAATTCGAAGTTTTCTTGCGTATTAAGATTCATTTTGAAAGTGAAAATAGTGAAAGGCGACCGGAGGGAGTCCAAAGAACATTTGAAAGCCTGGAATAAGGAGGTTGTCGGTAATATCTTTAGAAACAGCCAACAACTAGAGAATGTTATACGGGACATTCAAGAGAAGGCGAGATATATCAAAGTGGGGATTGGCGACTTACCCATTCAGTGACTTTGGCACTGGACGTTCCCAAAATGGGTACTATCGGGTCGGGTGAATTAGAGAATAGACAGACGTCTGTTGTGTTGGCATTCCAGCCTTCCTTCTCCTTTTAGGGCCTATCCGAAAGAGAATCCAGTACCTCTTGGTCGTGAATATCTGAATAGGATGAACCACCTCCGTGGATATCTTTGCTTTGGAGCAAAATAATTCGAATTAGGCTCGGTCAACCGAAATATGTATTATCCATATCCATCATAGGCCTCCCAGCTTCTAGGTCTGGAATCTTTCTGGATTCCAGAGATGGGTTTACCTTCCACGTCCTGGACGCCTACGCCCGCGAGTCGTCCGCTCTATCGCCAACTTTGACCATGTTCGGCTCATTCGCCTTCATCTCTAGGGGGTCCCGGCGAGGACTCAAAAAATTTGTGCCTTTCGGGAATGTCTTGCCAGAAAACCGTTCGACACGCGTCAACAAGGTAGCCATAGGCCCGCCCGACTTCCGAGGGTCGAGAGGTCAGTCAAACCCTGATCCGGCTGCTCCGGTTGAGCCAATCGAGAGAATGGCCTCAGCTGGCCTAATAACTGGAAAAGAACTTCGGCAAAAACGGACATTCGTTCAAGAAAAGGAAAACGAGTGGTAATTTATACTGATAATCAGAGTGATAACAAAATCAAGAAAAGAAAATTAGTCAACATCTAACCGATATTTTTCCGCAATATGGGCTGATCCCAGCTAGAAGCGCCCCTTTTCCGACGATCGTTATTTACGGGCGCTAGAACGAAATCCATTCTTACCACAAGCTTTTAATAATATGGCCGTGATCTGTCATTACGTGCGACTATCTCCACTATAGAAAGAAGGGAAAAAGAGCAAATTGACTAGTCAATACTAAAAAAAAGGGGCTTTCTACATATGCATCGTCCAAAGCAACGATTTGTATCTTTGGACTTTTCAAACTTAGCAAACTGAAACATCTGAGTAGCTAAAGGAAGGAAAATCAAAAGTGAAACCATGAGTAGCGGCGAGCGAGAGCGGAATAAGGCGAGGGACAAAGACGAAGAACCACCCGTATCCGCTTCCAAAAAAGTGTTGAAGAATCAACAGAAATTCTGTACTTCCGAGGGACAGTTGAACGAGCGACTCATAAATGCAGCCGGGTCAGACGAGCCAATAACTCGAATGCGTTCGGTCAGTTTTTTGAGCAAGAATCATAGCGTCTTCAACGTCTTCATTTTTAGCTCGAAATTCGCTTACCATACCGTACAGGATGGGAAGGGAAGAGAGAGGGAGACCCCTGTTAGTCCCCATGGGTATATTTAGGGTTCGGTCTTCATGCGCGTGCGTGTTCTTTGTCGTGGGCGGGCGCTTACGCGTGCGCGGTTAAAGAACATGTGCGCATGCGCACGCGGTTAAAGAACATGCGTACTCGCCTGGGCGCTCGTGCATTTAAAGAACGCGTATGCACTTGCGCGCGTTTTAAGAACACCTGCACGTGCGTGTGGTTTAAGAACAGGCGCGCCTTGCGCGCTAGCCGTGTACGCGGGCGGGCCTGCGATTATAGAACATGCGCGTATGATGCTCATGTCATGATGTATACATGGATTATGATCCATGATAAAAAAACATTCCTAAACCCTCTTAAATCGATCTAGAATCGATTTATATCGATTTTGTGTATCAAAACTCATCAGCTTAAAAAACTGAGCTTGTAGCTCATTTTTTAATATAACTTTATGGTCTAACGAGGAGTTCCCTTGCTCTGGAAGGCACATGAGTCCGAACGCTATTATGAATGTGCGACCGACACTACACTACGTAGGTACCTGTGTAGGTGGGGCGTCGGTCGGTCATGTCCCAACCATTCTTGCTAGTCCCAATACTGATAAGGAAAAGGGTATTTTATAACAAAGTTTTTGTGTTGTTGATTCCTAGGTGTAGTGCTTCTTCCCCTATGTCTCCTATTGGTACTAGTGGACCTGCAAGAAATTAACGATACTTCTTTATCTTTTGAGTTGTTCTGCCGGATCGGTCGCTCAAGATCTTTGGTCTTCACCCCGACTCGATGAAAAAAATGGGATCACTTCTTATGGATTTGTTGAGAATGATTCGGATCTAGTTCATGGCCTATTAGAAGTAGAAGGCGCTCTGGTGGGATCCTCACGGACAGAAAAAGATTGCAGTCAGTTTGATAATAATCGAGTGACATTACTTCTTCGGTCCGAACCAAGGAATCAGTTAGATATGATGCAAAATGGATCTTGTTCTATCGTTGATCAGAGATTTTTATATGAAAAATACGAATCGGAGTTTGAAGAAGGGCTCGACCCGCAACAGATAGAGAAGGATTTATTCAATCACATAGTTTAGGCTCCTAGAATATGGCGCCCCTGTGGCAATCTATTTGATTGTATCGAAAGGCCCACTGAATTAGGATTTGCAAACCTCCTGGATGTCTCTGCACCCCTACCTAGCCAGCTAACTGCCCCCTTCAACCCTACTTTTCTTTGCTGTGCGAACAAGGTCTTGGAACCGACGGTATGTATGGGCATTCTGGGCAAGTCGTAAGAAGCCGGATGTCGCATCCGAGCGAAGAGAGATCGATATTTTACCCTACCTAGCTGAATAGGTGTAACAAAGCTACCTAAAAAAAGGCAAGGTGCACCTTGGATTGAAATCGACGAATTACGTTTTGCCAGATGGATTCTTTACTAGGGTTGGCTCCTCGCAGTTCTCCCTTTAACACCAACGGTAGATAGGAACTGAACTGTCTCGCGACATTCTAAACCCAACTCACGTACCACTTTCATCGGCGAACAACCGAACCCTTGGGTCACATTCTTAGCCCACGCACCGGTCTTCAGCTATCTTTGCTTGTTGACTCTCTGTTGCCACAATCTCTATATGCATTATTTTTTTTATTTTGCCGAGTGTAGTGGGGGAGTTCCTTCATCAGCTTTGCTACAGCGCCTTGAGTACTAAAAACGGTTATGAGCGGCTCTCCTTTAGGTAGGCATTTCACAGATGACCTTGAATCAAGCCATCACTCTGTAATGATCGTTTCATTCGGGTAGGCACCTGCCTTCCCTCACTCTATCTGCATTAGCTACATTAGCTACATTTATTAGCTGCATTTTTTTTGCTACATGTTTTTGGTCGCTTCGCTCCGTCGTGAGCGTCCGGTCAGGCATGTCCTTACCTTCCGCCACGGTGCCCGGCATAGCCGGTGGGGAGTTCGTTCGGCTTTCAGCTCTTCACTCGTCGCCTCCGATGATCCCCTACTTCACTCGTTACCTCGTTCGTGGGTCTTCGTCTGCGGCGCCCTCGGTATCTATCTATCCCTCGGCTGCGGGTAAGGTTCCCTTACCCTTGTCCCCAACTCACTGTGGCGGCATGTAAGGACATGCCTGCCCTGCTTAGGTTCGAATCCTACTTGGGGAGATTTGATGTTTTCAATATTCGAATTTCTAGTTATAGCTTTTCTGACCTAGCAACCCCTGGGATTCTGCCGCTTCTCACTCTCACTCTCACCTATTCAAAGAGAAAGATAGCAAATATCTGGAGTTTCTTTTTTTATCCTATACGGATGATCGGATCCGCAAGGACCATGATTGGGAATTGTTTGATCGTCTTTCTCTGAGGAAGAAGCGAAACATAACCAACTTGAATTTGGGACAGCTATTTGAAATCTTAGGGAAAGACTTGATTTGTTATCTCATGTCTGGTTTCCCCACATTGGCCTCAGACGAGATTGAAAACCTTTCCTTGCCAGTGTCCGAACATGAGATTCACACAGCAATCTTTCAAATACAGCCACTAAAAGCCCCAGGTCCTGATGGAGTGCATCCTCTGTTCTTTCAAAAGTTTTGGCATATCATTGGTCCCGCCGTGACTCATTTCGACGTAACAGGATCTTCCTTCAGTCTTTCCTTTCTTTGTCTGGAAGGTCTCTTTGTGCGTCAAGTTTTGGTTGGTAGGTTCCTACTGGGACTCGTTGTGAATCAGTTGTAGAGTTGGATCAAGAAGGCCTTTCGAGCAATCAGTGAAGCTAATCTGTATTAGTGAACGCTTAAGCGATAGGGGAGGTAAGGCGAGCGAAGTGAGGTCGTGGGATATGATTGATTGGCTAATCTTTCAAAATCCAAGGTTCGAATGGAACCATCCCAGGTATGTTAATCGCTTATTTTGAGTAATTCAACTACTTTTTTCAATGAAAGTCGCCCGCGCTGACAGAGCGCAGAAGCCAAAGCCGATGTGAAGGCCAGCCGTCGATTGAACCGGAAAGAAGACTGGAATTGCACACTCATTCCTAAGTCAGAAGAAACATAGTCCAAGCAGACCCACTTAAAATCTTTACTGAACTATGATCGGCCATCATATTAGCAAATAAACGTATTCCTGAGCTTAATGCACGAAAATAATGAGGGATTAGCTCAAGGAGTACTAAAAAAGGTGCTAATGGGAGTGGGACTCCTGCGGGTAAGGAGAAGCTAAAAAAATGAAGCCCATGTCTTTGAAATCCAACGATCATAATGCCTATAAAAATAGAAAATGAGAGAGCCAAAGTAATGAAAAAATGACTTGTCACTGTGAAGCTAAAGGGTATCATACCCTGGGGATTACGAAATAACGAAAAAGTAAAAGTGACCGAGATACGAGGGGAAAACTTTTGTTTAACATTTCCGGAAGGCGAAGGAAAGGCGAAGATCGAACCAGGCAATCAGTCGCTGTTATTAATATTATAAATAAATGCCCACGGATCCCTAAGAAATTAGATTAATTGATACCCTTGTCTGTGCTGTGAGAAGTAGGGTCTATCCAATTTCATTGGTATCCTTATAATTTAAGAATTTCTATGTGAAAATCAAGATTGAGGAAAGGAAGTTTTCGAATCACTAACCTAGGTCCATTGTCCAAGACTACTCGTCGAAATATGGAGGTACTTATGGCAGAACGGGCTGATCTGGCCTTTCACAATAAAGTGATAGATGGAACTGCTATGAAACGACTTATTAGCAGATTAATAGATCATTTCGGAATGGCATATACATCACATATCCTGGGGAAAAAGAAAAGGGTCGTTCTATTCAGTCTCTCTCCCGCGCCCTATCCAATGAATAAGGAGAAGGCCGGCCTATCCATGACCGAGCCAGTCTGAAACTACTCCTGACCTCACACAACGAGCGAAGTCGAGATGTTGATGAGAAAGGGGCGAGTATCAAGGCGACGACCGTGCCGGGAGGATCGATTCCAATTCAAAGTTTTCTTGCGTATTAAGATTCATTTTGAAAGTGAAAATAGTGAGAGGCGACCGGAGGGAGTCCAAAGAACATTTGAAAGCCTGGAACGCTTCTACACCTAGTTGAGATATAGATTTTCCAATACTTCACACAGAAGGAATGGCACTCATCAAAATCCTAGGCTAGCATGCCTAGTTGAACATGTCTCGTATGGTTTGCTCCCGTAAAGTCAAGCTTCTTTAGGTTTAGGACGCTTTCCTTAGATATTCTTAGAAAGAGGAAAAAGCGAGTAATTGAGTATTTAAACATCCTGCTATCTAAAAGTAGATAGGGTATAGATCAAAAGTAAATCTATCTAGTGTCATGACCCGCACCCGGTATAGGGGCACGAGAGCGTGGGTACGTCCAGCCTACGCCGCAGCATCGGCGGTAGAACGCTGTCTAGTCACAGTAATACTATATAGCTAAACACCTGTCAATGATATCCATCTCCATAAGGAGGTCAATATACATCTCACAATAATCTCATAATGTAACTCAATCACAACAACTATAAGGCACGATAAAAGATAAAAGGAAATAACATAGTTAAATACCATGTCTCAACATAAAGATAACTCACAGTCTAGCTGTCCAACATAAGTCTCCAATTAAACTTAACATAAGTCTAACATAAACTGAAACAATCTCCATAAGTCTCAAGCATAAATAAATACTATCTAGTTAGCTGTAGGCAAAGCCTCATCTAGAAGCATAGTTTCCTCTAGGATCTCTGGTACATAGTCTGCATCTATACCTGGTCCGTAGTGCGTGGTACAGAAATCCTCAAGATTCTCTGAAAAAAAATATCTAGTCAGGATTGGAACGAAAATACACCTCTAACTGCAATTCCACATATATTGACAAAAACTATAATACAGTGTAAAGAAATACAAGACAGAATGAAATACTGGCAATGAGAAATACTGAAATAAGTACTGGAACATCATCATCAATATGCATCCGACAAGGAATAGAACTACAAGGGTACGCAAGTACAAAGAACTGGTATGTAAGTGTGTATAAGAACAACAACTAGAACATGTGGAAATGTAAGATCAATCTATCAAGATACATGTCAAGAATATCTAACTAAGTGTGTGAAACATCAGTATATCATGTGATCGGCTTGGGACTATATGACTCATTACATTGATTAGCGATCATCCCCAACAAGTCAGGCTAACCAGATGTAACAGCGATGAGGCATGTAAGGGTAAGGCTGCACCGACGTAAAATGTGGGTGAGCTAATGCTGCATGTAGGTTGGGTATGATCACATAAACTACTAATACTTTCCCGTTTCCCCTGTTAGCACGATGGATTCCAATCACGACTCCTCGTGACAGGTCTCAATGATGCCAACTCGTGTAAAGAACAGTGTCAGAGTCATGTACGCTATACAACAAGAATTATAGAGATAATCAACATAATGAAAACTGTCAGAGAATGTACTCGCCTGTGGTCCTTAGCTGGCAATACCACTGTCCGGGTTCCAAGGTGTCGTCTGAATGATCTAACAGTCCTATAGACATATCAGTTAATACAATACTTCATCAGACAATACTCTAGCTCACAATCAACATAATGATCAAGGACTATACTAGGGGTCACGTCTGTAGTTGCTGTGCATAACAGACAGTCAATGGTACGGTCCTGCCAGTACGTTAGTGTACTTATGGCAGTCTACTATCATGCTACATGGTCACAGGTCAAGATAGCTATGGTATCCGTAATTTGTTAGGGTCACCTCGTACATGGTATATAATGCCTATTGTTATCTATCATAACATCAACACTAAATTAATTATCATTTAACAGAAGTATGCATTTAATACTTAACAGGGTTTATATTGTATATATAAATATACATATGCTTTATGTTAATTGAGCACAATACGGAATGTATATATATGTACAAGGCATTTACATCTGTATATATGCGATGAAAATACACCATACATATATATATACCGAATACGTTTATCATATAACAATACATACACAATATGTACATACTGTTCGTATACTGGATACATTACGGCTAATACGTGTGGATTATTACGAGGAATACGTGTACGTGTTCATGCATACGAGGGTTCGAACCTGTGATCGTGAACGCAAAGGATTCGGTGTTGTGGTTGCAGTCATCGCAAAGGAGGTGGTGTTCACGGCTCCCGTCGATCGGTCCAGTCTAGTCCGCGGAGGGTCGAGGTCGAGTGCAGCGTCTCCGGCATGCTTCTGGTGCAGTCGATCTGGCGTCAGCGGTCGGTTGATCCGGCGTCAGCGGTCGGTTGATCTGGCGGCAGCGGTCGGTCCAATTGAAGTGGGGAAGGAGCGGCGGACTGACGGCGTCGGGGTTCAGGCTCCGGTCAGCTCGCAGGCGGTGAGGGGAAGGACGCGAGGCTAGGTTGCTCTGGCGTTCAGTCGAATTTGGCCGGCTCAGAGCTGCTCGGTTCCAGCGGGTTTTAGGGTCGGGTTGCCTGGGAAGGGGATGAACAAGAGTAGGTTGGCTTGGCGAGGTCACGGCGCTTCCAAACTCCGGCGGGAAGGGTCGGCGTGAGCATGAAGATGGGAAGGGAAGTCGGCTAGGGTGATTTAGGGTTAAGGGGAATTAGAAAGAAGGAAATATATATATATATATATATATATATATATATATATATATATATATATATATATATATATATATATATATATATATATATATGTGTGTGTGTGTGTGTGTGTGTGTGTGTGATGTTAAGTTGACCTAGAATATGTTGACTTTGGTCAACACTAGGGAAAGGCCTTGGCTTGCTATGGAGATATTCCAATGGGCTAGGGTTCGAATGAAACTGCGAGAATTGTACTGGTCTAAGGGTTTGGAGGCCATGGTTTCAAGGAGTTGATGTTAAATTACACATTCCCAAAATCATGAAAAATATAATAAAAAGGGAAAAATGGGTTTAATGAATTTACGGAAATTTGCATGAAATAGGTTTATTGTTTGCTTAATCAAAATTAGATACAAGGAGGTGTTCTAAAATTAAATAGAAGTACAAGGGCTGGATTTACGTGGGATACGAGCATTAATTAATGGTCTGGCGTGTCTAGGACAAGGTGTGAATCTGTTGGAAGACAAAATAGCGTAGCGTCCTAGTTATTGAATAACGATAAAGTGCAACAATCAATTAAGGTCACTGTAAATTAAATAAAATTGATTATCATGCAATCATTTACTCATTAATTACGAAAAAACGAAAATACCCCTAATCCAAAAAGTAGGGGTGACAAGTCTACCCTCCTTAAAGAATTTTGTCCTCGAAATTTAAAATAACCATAACAAGAACAAGCAATCAATTAATGAATTATACCTCAAGTCTCGAAGAGATATGGATACCGCTCGTGCATTTCATCCTCTCTCTCCCAAGTTGATTCTCCTGGAGAGTGATTTCTCCATGCAACACGAACCAAGGGAATAGTCTGGTTCCGCAATATCTTCTCTCTACGATCCAAGATCTCCACCGGTTGTTCAGGATAGCTGAGTGTCAGTCCAACTTCGATCTCCGAGTGATCTAATACGTGACTAGGATCTGCCACGTACCGTCTCAGCTGCGACACGTGGAACACGTTATGCACTCCATCTAGAGCAGGCGGTAAGTCAAGTCTATAGGCCACTGCACCGACCCTTGCAAGAACACTGAAGGGCCCGATATATCGTGGACTAAGCTTTCCTCCTCTGCCGAAACGAATCGTGCCCCGCGTCGGAGAAATCCGTAGGAACACCAAATTGCCAACCTAGAACAACGATCTTAACACGCAACCTAAACAAGGCAATCACAAACCAAACAAAACAAATCAAAACAATACCTGAAACTCTAGGGGTCTACGGTGGCTATCTGCCCAATGCCTCTGTCTGTCCCGCGCCACTCGCAGTCTGTCTCTGATAAGTTTTACCTTTTCTGCTGCATCTACGACCATTTCTAGTCCTAACAAGGCTCTTTCTCCAACATCATCCCAGGATAAAGGGGTACGACACCTCCGTCCATATAAAGCCTCGAATGGTGACATCTCAATGCTGGCCTGGTAGCTGTTATTGTAAGCAAACTCTACCAAGTGTAGATGATCCTCCCAAGAACCTCCGAGATCTAATACGCAAGTGCGTAACATATCTTCAAGAGTCTGAATAGTCCTTTCAGACTGCCTGTCTGTCTGAGGGTGATATGCGGTACTGAACTTGAGCTGAGTGCCCAAGCTAGACTGCAGGCTCCTCCAGAAATGGGAAGTGAAACGACTATCCCGATCTGAGACAATACTCACAAGAACTCCATGTAATCTGACAATCTGCTGTACGTACATCTCTGCTAGCTTCTCCGTCGAAGTACCTACTTTAAAAGGCAAGAAGTGGGCTGATTTGGTCAACCTATCCACGATGACCCAAATTACGTCTTTTCCTCCTAGAGAACGAGGAAGTCCCAAAACAAAGTCCATAGTCACGTGCTCCCACTTCCATTCTGGAATGGGTAAAGGTTGAAGCAATCCCCCTGGCCTCTGTCGATCTGCTTTCACCTGTTGCACACTAAACAACGGGATACGAAGCGTGCTACTTCGCGCTTCATACCATACCACCATACATGCCTCCTCAAATCTTGATACATCTTGTTGGCTCCGAGATGCATCGAGTACTGAGAGCGGTGTGCCTCCTGTAAAACTTCTTCGTGTAGCTCTCCGCTTGGCACACACATCCTCGTGCCATGTCGTAAGGATCCATCATCCACAATAGTAAAATCGTCTATCAATCCTGCCTGAACTTGTGCCCTAATATTCCTTAGAGTCTCATCATCATACTGCGCAGCTCTAATTCTGTCTATCAGATCTGATTGAATCTGCAGTCCCTATATCTGAATCTCAGCTCCTGGAACTAATACCTCAATTTCCAAGCTCTCAAGATCAGCTAATAAGTGTCTATCCGAAGTCAAGCACATAGCCATTGGGTATCTGCTCAAGGCATCCGCGACTACGTTGGCTTTCCCTGGATGATACTGTAATGAGATATCGAAGTCTTTCATTAATTCTAACCACCTTCTCTGTCTCATATTCAGCTCCTTCTGTGTAAACACGTACTTTAAGCTCATGTGGTCTGTGAAGATTTCCACACGCTCTCCGTACAGATAGTGCTTCCACAGCTTTAGGGCAAAGATAACTGCCGCTAACTCCAGATCGTGAGTGGGGTAGTTCTTTTCATGAGGGCGTAATTGTCTTGAAGCATAGGCAATTACTTTCCCGTGTTGTTGAAGAACGCATCCCAATCCTTTTCCTGAAGCATCACTGAAGATAGTGAATCCACCTGTCCCTGAGGGCAATGTCAAAACTGGTGTTGTCGTCAATCTCCTCTTCAGCTCATCGAATGCGGCTTGATATTCTTCTGTCCAGACAAATTCCATATCCTTCTTGGTCAGCCTAGTCATTGGCTCTGCAATCTTGGAGAAGTCTTGTACAAATCTTCTGTAGTATCCTGCTAGTCCGAGAAAGCTCCTGATTTCAGCTACCGTACCGGGGTTAGCCCATGACTTCACTGCCTCTATCTTCTTTGGGTTAACTGAAATTCTGTCACCCGTTACCATATGTCCAAGAAATTCAACTTTCTCAAGAAAGAACTCACACTTTGAAAGCTTCCCGTATAATTTCTCTCGCCTGAGTCTTTCTAAGACTATTCTCAAGTGCTCTTCATGCTCTTCTGGGGTTTTTGAATATACTAGAATGTCGTCAATAAACACATCTACGAACTTGTCAAGGTACTGGTGGAACGCCTTGTTCATCAAGTTCATAAATACTGCTGGTGCATTGGTTAAACCAAACGGCATTACTGTAAATTCAAACTGGCCATATCTGGTTCGAAAGGCGGTCTTCGGTATGTCTTCTTTCTTCACTTTCACCTGGTGATAGCCTGACCTCAAGTCTATTTTTGAAAACACCTTCGCTCCGCTTAATTGATCGAAAAAATCATCTATCCTCGGCAGCGGGTATTTGTTTTTGATAGTGAGGTTATTCAAAGCTCTATAATCGATACACATACGTACCGTGCCATCCTTCTTTGGTACAAATAATACCGGTGCTCCCCATGGCGATGAACTGGATCTAATAAAACCTTTGTCTTGCAGGTCCTCAACTTGTTTCTTTAGTTCTACCAATTCATTGTTGTTAACTCTATAGATATGTTGTAAAATAGGCTCTGCTCCTGGTATCAAGTCTATAGAGAACTCAACATCTCTGTCTGGTGGCAAACCTGGCAACTCCTCTGGAAATACATCCAGGAACTCCGCTATAAGTGGATGCGGTAACTCTTCTTCTTCTACCCTGGCTCCGCAAAAAGTGCCTCTGCTCCGCTCCTCTGCTCCTCTGGCAATCTCAAACTCTGGCTCTCCTGGTGGTCGAAATACTACTCTACCTCCGTGGCAATCTATAGAAGCATGGTGTTTACTTAACCAGTCCATTCCGAGTACAATATCGTATTCCGGAAGTGGCATGACGAGTAAACTCACACTCAACTCTCGTCCTTCCAATGACACTCTCTGATCCTTACAACAATCACGGACTAGGATAATGCCTCCTCCTGTCGTGATCTTGCAAGTCCTATCTAATGGTTCCGTTTCTAAATGATGCTTAAGGGCATAAGATACAGATACGAAACTATGGAAAGCGCCAGAATCAAATAATGCAAGTGCTGGTATAGAATTGAGTATACGTCTCCAGCTGGCTCGGCCTCCTCAGTGGTCATGGCGTAAGCTCGTCCTTATGGTGCTCCTCTCTGTTGCTGCTGCTGCTGAGCAAACTTCTCCTGCTATGATGGAAGTGGAGGTCCTCTCTGCTGGCCTCCTGGTGCAATAGGTGCTCTGGCTGGTCCTCTCTGAGCTGCTCCTCCTCCTTGGCGAGTCTGAATAGTTGGGCAGTCCCTCAGCTGATGTGCTGCTGATCCACACGATAAGCAAATGCCCAACATTTTTCTGTAGATGTCTCTTGTATGTCCCATCTTTCCGCAATACGAACATGGGGCAACGAGTTGATTATATCTTTGTGGTTGCTGTTGTTGAGCATGTCCTCGAACTGGTGCCTGTTGCTGGTGTTGCTGCTGGTGTTGTTGCTGGTGTTATTGCTGGTACGGCCTATGTTGTTGTTGAAAGTGTGGGCGCTTGGCTGGTCCTGTGTTACCTCCTGTTGCTCCAGATGTATCGCGTCCTCTCTTGGGCCTGAGGTCCAAGTCGTCTTCGACAATCTGGGCATCCATCAGAATAATCTCAAATATACCAGTACGTCGTCCCGAAGTACGAGACTTGATCTCCTTATTTAATCCCTTCCTGAATTTTCGAGCTCTGTCTCCTGGGTCTCGAACCATTGATGGCGCAAATTGACTCAATCGACAAAACTCTACAGCATATTCGTCGACTGACATGCCTCCTTGGACTAAGTCATGGAACTGACTTTCTAATGCTCCCAAGGCTACGTCAGGAAAGAATTTCTCTTTGAAGAGTTCCTTAAAGTCCTCCCAGGTAAGTCCTTCAGCGACGAGTCTCGGCTCTGTACGATACCACGTTAGTGCGATATCAAACATCTGACTGCCAGCGGCCTCTATTTGAAGAATCTCTGGAATCTGTGATAAGCGCAGATTCTTCTCTATGTCTTCTAACCATTCATCAGCATATAGTATTCCTTCTGTGCCTTTGAACTCTCGAGGCATCATCCTCTTAAAGTCCACTATGGTACTGGGCCTCTATTGTTGTTGACCTTGATGTTGCGGTTGTCGTGCTACTCTCTCCACAGCCTGGAGAGTCACCTGATGAGCATTCTCCATGCTCTCTCTCATCAGTTCGGTCTGTGCCTGGTGTGCTTCTGCTTCCATTCTCTGAGCCTCAGCTTGAACACGTTGAGCCTCTGCTGTTACTCTCTGGGCCTCTAGCATGCCCTGCATCAGTGCGAACATCTGTGCCCCGTCAGCGAGCACTCCTCCAAAAATCAGTGTCGGTGGTGGTGGAAGGTTGTCTGTCATAGCTGGGGCAATCCTCTGAATAGGTGGAGGAGGAATCCCGTTAGTTGCAGACACTCCTATACGAACAGGAGATGTAGGAGGATCTCCAAGTATCTGTCCGTCAGGTTGAGAGGTGGCAGTCCTCTATGAATTGGCTGTTCCCATTCTCATGGATCTAGTATTCGGCGACATCCTGAATACAGATCAAAGAATCAATTTAAGGTGATAGATATGATATTATCAAGGAAGGACACTAAAATGCTAAAGGAAGCAATCCATTAGAATAGCAATAAGAAGTTCAGAATTTCCTAGTGTGATTGAGCATATTCTCATCCTAGATCCTATTTCCTATATCCTAGCATAGGCTCGCAGCAGTACAACTAAGTTGTCGCACTACCACGATATCGCATAACTTGCGAAACTTGACCTGCATGGGCCACCACTAAAAATGTGTCACAACCCGCACCCGGTATAGGGGCACGAGAGGGTGGGTACGTCCAGCCTACGCTGCAGCATCGGCGGTAGAATGCTGTCTAGTCACAGTAATACTATATAGCTAAACACCTGTCAATGATATCCATCTCCATAAGGAGGTCAATATACATCTCACAATAATCTCACAATGTAACTCAATCACAACAACTATAAGGCACGATAAAAGATAAAAGAAAATGACATAGTTAAACACCATGTCTCAACATAAAGATAACTCACAGTCTAGCTGTCCAACATAAGTCTCCAATTAAACTTAACATAAGTGTCATGACCCGCACCCGGTTTAGGGGCACGAGTGCGTGGGTACGTCCAGCCTACGCCGCAGCATCGGCGGTAGAACGCTGTCAAGGTCTTGATACTATCTAGCCAATCTCACACAAGCATCCAATCTCCATAAGGAGGCACGGATGACACAATAAATTGAACACATACTCAATCACAGGATGACAGCACGATAAGATATCGAACACAAATTTAATTTAATACAACACAAGTCTAAAGGTAAAACTTAACTCAACAATTATCCAAATCTCAATAAAATGCCGGAGACAAATCCGGTACCAAATAGTCTACTTAAAGAACTAACAAAAATAGTAATTTCCGGCTAGGCCTCCCGGAATCACAACTAAACTACCAAGTCTGCAACTACTCACCATATGGTCCAAAAAGTATCGGACAGCGGTCCTCTAAGGCATAGTCTGGAAAAATATTTCCAGTCAAGAAGGAGCAAAGTACAAATCTCAAATAACAGTTCCATTTAATTGATAAGGACTATAAACAATAAACATGTAATGCTAGCTACTGAGAAGATAGTGAAATAAATGCAATGACAATTAAAGAGAGACAGGCAATGTAAAGAGACAGGCAATAGGCAATATGATACAGTCAGTGCATGTAAGAAAATAAAAAGAATAAGGAACAGTATCACATACGGGTGATGTAGTATATGATTTAACTAGGGAACTGTAATCTATTCTAAGTGTTTGAAATAGTAGTTTAAAAATGTGATCGGCTTGGGAACATGTACGATAGCTACAGGGCCTGGCTAATCATGGGTGAAGAGCATGATTAACACTTACATTGTTCTACACTACAATAAGAGGTTATGATCACATTTCTTACTAACTACTTCCCCGCCCCCAACTAGTACTGTGGATCCAACCATGACACGTCACGATACACGAGCAAGTCCAGTCTATCATGTACGATGTCTAATATACATGTCGTGTACAATATCAATACGATAATCAAGGTAACATCTCATGACTGCAGATCCAAGCTATACTAGTCCGTGTAGCACAGTGTCAAGGATTCAGATGTAACATTTCTAGATTATTGAACTTTATAGGAATTATCAAAAATTGGAAATTATCAGAGAATGTACTTGCCTTGGTCCTTAGCTGGTAATTATGGATGTCCTGTTCTAGAGTATCCCCTGGGTGAAGCAACAGTCCTAAAAACACATCACAATAACACTTGTATCAGGTGCTACCCTAACACACAGTCTATAAACACTGGCCTCAGGCCATGCCAGGCAGGGCACTAGTCAACTAGGGTCGTCCAGTAGGGATACATAAATAAATACACATTTACACTCAGAGTACATACCAATAAATACGTATATAATACATATATATAAGCCTATCAGTAATTTGTACAAAATACATATATAATATATACACTAAATAGATGTACATAAATATATATATATATACCAAAATATGTCTTGTATCTATACCAATCAAATATATATTTATAATTATACCAAATCGTACTTATACTATATACAGGTAAATATACCAATATATAACATTAAATACGAAAACATACATTAACACATATTATACCAATTTAAATTAAAACATACACATACTAAAATACGTATTTATATATATACCAAGTAGATTAGATATTTACATATACAATGCATTAATTAAATAATTACTAGTACACACTTTACTAAATACATACATATATATGTTTGTACATTTTCCAAATAGTACGTATACTATATACAAATAGAGAAAATACACTATATTTTTATAGATATATAGATGTACACATATACACACACAAATACACGTATACGTATTTATATACATATATCAATATCATATATACTAGAATCACATTAAATATATATATATACACATACATATACTGTTAAACATTAATTTAAATGCATATGTTAATATATACATATACGTATACACATTATATTAAAATACACATATTACATTATACTAAGGTATATAAATATATATACTATACTAGTACATGTCTTAAACATTAATTAAATAAATACTATACATATGTGTATATAGTATTAACTAAATAATACTATACATATACATATTTTAACATAAATTAAATAAATAACATACATTCACATTATTAAATTATACATTACCGATGTATTTATATACTATACATATTCATGTATTTACATTAATTAAATACATACTTAATTATACAATTTAATAAAAATAAATAACATACATATTCATATGCATAATTATACTTACATACATACCTACATACATTATATATATATATATATACATATATATATATATATATATATATATGTATATATATATATAAAGAAGGAGGGAGAGGGGAGAAGAAGAACTTACAGAGGGTTGGCCGGAGTCTCGCCGGAGCTCGACCGGAGGGCTACGGGGTGGTGATGGTTGATGTCAGCGAGGGGTGAAGGGGAGCAGGCCGGCGGGAGTGGCTGAGCAGTGGTGGTCGGTGGTTGTTGATGCTCGCCGGACCGGAGGGGGAGACAGCGCTGGACCGGTGGGAAGAACAATGGAGGATGGGAGGATCCGCGGCTTCAGGCGGAGCGGGGTGGCGGTACTCGACGGCAGCAGCCGAGCAGCAGCAGCCGGAGGGGATCACAGGGAGTTGGGGACGACGGCCGGTCGGGGGAGTTGCGGTGTCGGGCTGAACAGGCCGGGGTCGACAGAGGGCCGCCGGGCGCGTCGAGACAGCGCCGGCCGGGTGCAGTGGGGATCGAGCAGCAGGCAGCGGCCGGACTTGGCCGCCGGAGCGCAGTGAGGGCCGCCGGGTTCAGGAACTGATGGTCGGGTGAACAGTACACATTGTTTTCCCCCCCTTTTCTTATTTGAATTCGAATGAATAAGAAATCAAAGAAGAAGGAGAAGGAAAGAGGAGAAAAAGAAGAAGAAAGGAAAGAGAAGGAGAAAGAAAAGAGAAGAAGAAAGGAAGAAAATTTTCTTCCTACGGTTGAGGATGAGGATGGAGGCTTGGTTGGGGAAACCTAGGTTTCTAGGGATTAGGGTTGATGTAGATAGGACATTAAATAGGATGAGGGTGTGGGTAAATCAAAGGTGAGGATGCAACCAATTAAATGGGTGGTCCAGATTGTTCATGAAGGAAATTTCATGTGGGAAAAAATGCAATTTGGTCCACAATTAAATAACCTTTCCATTTGGTCTTGGACAATGGGGTGATGACACCTACAATTGAATAATTGCAACTTAGCCCCTTAAATTCGGGAAATTGCACAAACACATAAAATGATGAAAATTTGGCGGGCGATTCGGTGTCCGGTGTTTTGTAGGGTCAGGGGGCGCTGTAAAATCGGTATGGGCTCAATTTGCAGGGCACTGGAATTAAATTGGGATTTCAGAATTGGTTAAAATAGTATCCTAAATTTAATTAGAAATAAATGTAAGTTGTGTTCTAAAAATTAATTAGAAGTACATGGGGCCAAAATCAGGTCAGGTCATCAATACCAATAATGAAGAAGACTCAGAACAGAATATTACCCTAATTTAGACTGCATGAAAAATAGGTCAAGATTGTCCCCAATTTCAATTGGAACGCACAACGATACAAAATAGGGATTTATTAAATAACGTCCGCGACGATTTTTGTGCGGCTAGAAATAATGCACAGAGAGCATAATTATGAGTTACAAAAATAGCAGCATGGAAGGCGGGCATGTCTAGGGCAAGATTGTAAAATTTGTTGGAAGACAAAAGTCAGGATAGCGCTCCAAATATCGAAGCAAGGCAAAGCGCAATAATTAATTAAAATACGGTAATCAATTACAATCTCCAATAAATAAATTCTAGATAAAACAATTAATACAAAAATTCTATAATTCGGACAGGCGTCATCTACTGGGCGTCTAGGTCAAGTCTGCTAGCTCAAAAATAACTGAACACTGTATATAATACTATATTTAATTACACATCACATAATCATTTATTTAAAATCAAATACACTATCATGCAATTAATTAATTGTAACTACAATAATATTAAATATTATAAAAGTCAAAAATACCCCTGTTTTTGGAACGTGGTAGTGACAAGTCTACCCTCCTTAAAAGAATTTCGTCCACGAAATTTAAAATCCTCATAGTAGCGTTTAATCATACGTATTATTATTTTCCCTCAAAGTTTTAAATTCACCAACCACGAAATCAGGTAATAATCCACAATGTCTTTTCACAATTTTCAAAAAAAAAATTGAAATTATTGCATTCCTGAAAAATCCTCGGAATAAAATCAAAGTCCATTTTTATCAAAATTTTCCCCAAAATTTTTTAGTTATTATTTCAAATACTCGGAATTTAATATTTACTCCTCTAATTTGATTTTAATCAATGCACATATAAAATTTTAATCTCGTCCCAAATTTGAATATTAATCCATCAAAAATTTTATTCCTCGATTTCCTCTTTCCTCAAAATACTTAGCAATGCGATACTTAAGGACTCTCTAATTGCAACATCCAATTCTAAAATTCTAAAATTCATAACTTGCAATCAAATAACTATATTGATAATCTCCCAAATTTCCAAATTTTACAACCAATTTAATCATGTCATAATCTTTCTGGAATTAATAAATCATAAATTCTGCCATGTTAAATTCTTGGCCCTTTATTTAAATTAATGTTTATCCTCGAATTTTTAATCATCTTGTTAATCATCTTGTGTCTCCTGTCAAGTCATAACTCCTTCATGAATCTTCGTCATGGTCAAACCCCGATAATCATGGTCTACGAAAATCTTTCTACAATCATACAACATGCAACCCAAGGGGAATATGTACAGTCATAGTATCTTTTGTCATGGTATTGCAGTCTCTGTATCAGGGTATACTACTAACTACATTATAACAAGAAAATCTTGCACACAACTATTGTACTAAGGAATCAATCAATCAATCAATCAAGTAGAGAGGGACAGAGGGAAGGAAAGAACAGAACATAGCCTTCTAACACAACCATAGGTTTAATGATGCATCCAAAGTTTGATACCCTTATCCTTTTAGGAACCACTATTTCTACTACCAGCACGTCCACTGCTAGCTCTCTTACCTACTACAATTGCTGATACTGGTTATCCTTGTCACTCAAGTGCATATCAAATGCAACACACCATACTAAGTACTGCACTCTCTAATACAATCCTAGATGAACACACAAGTCAGTTTGCAGTGAAATCGCAATCATGCTCAAGCCAACAAATCCTTACATATGCACCTCATCTACTATTTACTAATATATCTCTCTCACTATACGATTTTATCCTCCAAACAAGGACCTCAAAACTAACTCAAAAAATTTAAAGTATAATGTACATACCTTCCTCAAAGTCAATTATTTAAATACTAAAATGAAACTTAATCACAAAAAAATCCTTACGGCTTGTCTAGGTTCATTGAATCGAATCTAAATCCTCGAAAAGTTTTAATGACAATATCTCAACTTCTCAAAATTCAAAAATTCAACATTGAAATAAAATTTTAATCACTTCCAAAAATCTTCATAGCTTTGACTATGGTTATTAAATTGAATTTTAATCCTCAAAAACTTTAATAACATAAAATCTTAACTCAAAAACTTTAAAAATTGAAATTCATTTCTACTCTTCAAATTATAAATTTAAATCCACAAGTATACATATAATACTCACAGTCTCTAATACTAAAGGTGCACTCAAATACACCCAGTATCAATCATCAAATTGAACATCATGCTCCATTAATCTTTAACACAATTCCTTGATACTTAATTAGTTATATAGATCATCCAATTACATAATCTAATGACTATTCAGGACTGGCATATTGATTCTGATACTTACTCTTAGAACCCTCACTGACATCTTACTCCTCTTTATATAATACCAATACTAATTATAATAACACATATCGTAGAACTATTGCTATAAGGTACTATGCTATGGGTATCTCTAGATTAGTGCCTACTGCTCACATGTCCAACTAAGAACACTTACAAACTCACAAGTCACACTTAGTCAAACTAATACAAGACACAACTAAAATTGCAAGTCACTAATTATCATACTAACAAGGAATCCTCAAAGAAAATAAGCTCAAAAAGGAACTGGATCAAGGACTGAAGGTATCTTTACTGCTAGTAAAGAAAAGAAGCGATGGAACAAAGTCCTGGAATAACAGAAATAGATAAGTCTTGAGTTGATACTTTAAGAACCAATTTAAGATACAACCTGATAATCATACACGTCTATCAGTAATCGTGACACTCAGAATCCTCGCCACGCTAGTAAGCATAGATGCGATAAACGACAGGTTCCGTAACTAAGGTATGCCACTCTATAATCATGTCATCTAGAATCTTCGCCATGCCAACCGGTATGGCTGCGAGAAATTCTAAATTTTATAACTAAAGTATGTACATCCAAGTCAAGTTCCTACGTTCTCGTCATGACAGCTAATATGGCTGCGATAAACTCTAGGTTCCATAACCAAAGTAGACGTTTTACCTTTCTCACTGTCCTCATCAACATATGTCATCAGATGATACCGTAAATTTTAGCCCGTAAAACTTCATCTCGATATGAAAAATAAAAATCAAACTCAACAACGACACCAAGAGTTAAATTTAACAACTGGGCAACAAGAATCAAACCCAACAATGGTACCAAGATTTTAATTTTAATAATTGATCAACAATAATCAAATTTCAATATCAATGAGTGAGGACAGACGGAAACAAGGCGAAGGATTTAAAATTAGAATTTATAATGAGATTCTCAAGGGTCATCCCAAGAATCTCTCAAGGAATTGTGATTGAGTATTCGCTCTCGTCCTAGTATCCTATGTCCTAGATCCTATCACAGGCACGCAATAGTGTAACAAGGATGCCACACTACTACAACATCGCACAACTCGCAAAGTCTGACCTGCATGGGCCACCACTAAAAATGTGTCACGACCCGCACCCGGTTTAGGGGCACGAGTGCGTGGGTACGTCCAGCCTACGCTGCAGCATCGGCGGTAGAACGCTGTCAAGGTCTTGATACTATCTAGCCAATCTCACACAAGCATCCAATCTCCATAAGGAGGCACGGATGACACAATAAATTGAACACATACTCAATCACAGGATGACAGCATGATAAGATATCGAACACAAATTTAATTTAATACAACACAAGTCTAAAGGTAAAACTTAACTCAACAATTATCCAAATCTCAATAAAATGCCGGAGACAAATCCGGTACCAAATAGTCTACTTAAAGAACTAACAAAAATAGTAATTTCCGGCTAGGCCTCCCGGAATCACAACTAAACTACCAAGTCTGCAACTACTCACCATATGGTCCAAAAAGTGTCGGACAGCGGTCCTCTAAGGCATAGTCTGGAAAAATGTTTCCAGTCAGGAAGGAGCAAAGTGCAAATCTCAAATAACAGTTCCATTTAATTGATAAGGACTATAAACAATAAACATGTAATGCTAGCTACTGAGAAGATAGTGAAATAAATGCAATGACAATTAAAGAGAGACAGGCAATGTAAAGAGACAGGCAATAGGCAATATGATACAGTCAGTGCATGTATGAAAATGAAAAGAACAAGGAACAGTATCACATACGGGTGATGTAGTATATGATTTAAGTAGGGAACTGTAATCTATTCTAAGTATTTGAAATAGTAGTTTAAAAATGTGATCGGCTTGGGAACATGTACGATAGCTACAGGGCCTGGCTAATCATGGGTGAAGAGCATGATTAACACTTACATTGTTCTACACTACAATAAGAGGTTATGATCACATTTCTTACTAACTACTTCCCCGCCCCCAACTAGTACTGTGGATCCAACCATGACACGTCACGATACACGAGCAAGTCCAGTCTATCATGTACGATGTCTAATATACATGTCGTGTACAATGTCAATACGATAATCAAGGTAACATCTCATGACTGCAGATCTAAGCTATACTAGTCCGTGTAGCACAGTGTCAAGGATTCAGATGTAACATTTCTAGATTATTGAACTTTATAAGAATTATCAAAAATTGGAAATTATCAGAGAATGTACTTGCCTTGGTCCTTAGCTGGTAATTATGAATGTCCTGTTCCACAGTATCCCCTGGGTGAAGCAACAGTCCTATAAACACATCACAATAACACTTGTATCAGGTGCTACCCTAACACACAGTCTATAAACACTGGCCTCAGGCCATGCCAGGCAGGGCACTAGTCAACTAGGGTCATCCAGTAGGGATACATAAATAAATACTCATTTACACTCAGAGTACATACCAATAAATACGTATATAATACATATATATAAGCCTATCAGTAATTTGTACAAAATACATATATAATATATA
The DNA here is from genome assembly GCA_036927795.1 of Iris macrosiphon. Classification (NCBI taxonomy): domain Eukaryota; kingdom Viridiplantae; phylum Streptophyta; class Magnoliopsida; order Asparagales; family Iridaceae; genus Iris; species Iris macrosiphon. Next base: position 18,758,276 of record JAYESA010000016.1, read on the forward strand.
CACTAAATAGATGTACATAAATATATATATATATATACCAAAATATGTCTTGTATCTATACCAATCAAATATATATTTATAATTATACCAAATCGTACTTATACTATATACAGGTAAATATACCAATATATAACATTAAATATGAAAACATACATTAACACATATTATACCAATTTAAATTAAAACATACACATACTAAAATACGTATTTATATATATACCAAGTAGATTAGATATTTACATATTCAATGCATTAATTAAATAATTACTAGTACACACTTTACTAAATACATACATATATATGTTTATACATTTTCCAAATAGTACGTATACTATATACAAATAGAGAAAATACACTATATTTTTATAGATATATAGATGTACACATATACACACACAAATACACGTATACGTATTTATATACATATATCAATATCATATATACTAGAATCACATTAAATATATATATATACACATACATATACTGTTAAACATTAATTTAAATGCATATGTTAATATATACATATACGTATACACATTATATTAAAATACACATATTACATTATACTAAGGTATATAAATATATATACTATACTAGTACATGTCTTAAACATTAATTAAATAAATACTATACATATGTGTATATAGTATTAACTAAATAATACTATACATATACATATTTTAACATAAATTAAATAAATAACATACATTCACATTATTAAATTATACATTACCGATGTATTTATATACTATACATATTCATGTATTTACATTAATTAAATACATACTTAATTATACAATTTAATAAAAATAAATAACATACATATTCATATGCATAATTATACTTACATACATACCTACATACATTATATATATATATACATATATATATATATATATATATATATATATATAAAGAAGGAGGGAGAGGGGAGAAGAAGAACTTACAGAGGGTTGGCCGGAGTCTCGCCGGAGCTCGACCGGAGGGCTACGGGGTGGTGATGGTTGATGTCAGCGAGGGGTGAAGGGGAGCAGGCCGGCGGGAGTGGCTGAGCAGTGGTGGTCGGTGGTTGTTGATGCTCGCCGGACCGGAGGGGGAGACAGCGCCGGACCGGTGGGAAGAACAATGGAGGATGGGAGGATCCGCGGCTTCAGGCGGAGCGGGGTGGCGGTACTCGGCGGCAGCAGCCGAGCAGCAGCAGCCGGAGGGGATCACAGGGAGTTGGGGACGACGGCCGGTCGGGGGAGTTGCGGTGTCGGGCTGAACAGGCCGGGGTCGACAGAGGGCCGCCGGGCGCGTCGAGGCAGCGCCGGCCGGGTGCAGTGGGGATCGAGCAGCAGGCAGCGGCCGGACTTGGCCGCCGGAGCGCAGTGAGGGACGCCGGGTTCAGGAACTGATGGTCGGGTGAACAGTACACATTGTTCCCCCCCCCTTTTCTTATTTGAATTCGAATGAATAAGAAATCAAAGAAGAAGGAGAAGGAAAGAGGAGAAAAAGAAGAAGAAAGGAAAGAGAAGGAGAAAGAAAAGAGAAGAAGAAAGGAAGAAATTTTTCTTCCTACGGTTGAGGATGAGGATGGAGGCTTGGTTGGGGAAACCTAGGTTTCTAGGGATTAGGGTTGATGTAGATAGGACATTAAATAGGATGAGGGTGTGGGTAAATCAAAGGTGAGGATGCAACCAATTAAATGGGTGGTCCAGATTGTTCATGAAGGAAATTTCATGTGGGGAAAAATGCAATTTGGTCCACAATTAAATAACCTTTCCATTTGGTCTTGGACAATGGGGTGATGACACCTACAATTGAATAATTGCAACTTAGCCCCTTAAATTCGGGAAATTGCACAAACACATAAAATAATGAAAATTTGGCGGGCGATTCGGTGTCCGGTGTTTTGTAGGGTCAGGGGGCGCTGTAAAATCGGTATGGGCTCAATTTGCAGGGCACTGGAATTAAATTGGGATTTCAGAATTGGTTAAAATAGTATCCTAAATTTAATTAGAAATAAATGCAAGTTGTGTTCTAAAAATTAATTAGAAGTACATGGGGCCAAAATCAGGTCAGGTCATCAATACCAATAATGAAGAAGACTCAGAACAGAATATTACCCTAATTTGGGCCGCACGAAAAATAGGTCAAGATTGTCCACAATTTCAATTGGAATGCACAACGATACAAAATAGGGATTTATTAAATAACGTCCGCGACGATTTTTGTGCGGCTAGAAATAATGCACAGAGAGCATAATTATGAGTTGCAAAAATAGCAGCATGGAAGGCGGGCATGTCTAGGGCAAGATTGTGAAATTTGTTGGAAGACAAAAGTCAGGATAGCGCTCCAAATATCGAAGCAAGGCAAAGCGCAATAATTAATTAAAATACGGTAATCAATTACAATCTCCAATAAATAAATTCTAGATAAAACAATTAATACAAAAATTCCATAATTCGGACAGGCGTCATCTACTGGGCGTCTAGGTCAAGTCTGCTAGCTCAAAAATAACTGAACACTGTATATAATACTATATTTAATTACACATCACATAATCATTTATTTAAAATCAAATACACTATCATGCAATTAATTAATTGTAACTACAATAATATTAAATATTATAAAAGTCAAAAATACCCCTGTTTTCGGAACGTGGTAGTGACAATAAGTCTAACATAAACTGAAACAATCTCCATAAGTCTCAAGCATAAATAAATACTATCTAGTTAGCTGTAGGCAAAGCCTCATCTAGAAGCATGGTATCCTCTAGGATCTCTGGTACATAGTCTGCATCTATACCTGGTCTGTAGTGCATGGTACAGAAATCCTCAAGATTCTCTGGAAAAAATATCCAGTCAGGATTGGAACAAAAATACACCTCTAACAGCAGTTCCATATATATTGACAAAAACTATAATACAGTGTAAAGAAATACAAAACAGAATGAAATACTGGCAATAAGAAATACTGGAATAAGTACTAGAACATCATCATCAATATGCATCCGACAAGGAATAGAACTACTAGGGTACGCAAGTACAAAGAACTGGTATATAAGTGTGTATAAGAACAACAACTAGAACATGTGGAAATGCAAGATCAATCTATCAAGATACATGTCAAGAATATCTAACTAAGTGTGTGAAATATCAGTATATCATGTGATCAGCTTGGGACTATATGACTTATTACATTGATTAGCGATCATCCCCAACAAGTCAGGCTAACCAGATGTAACAGCGATGAGGCATGTAAGGGTAAGGCTGCACCGACGTGAAATGTGGGTGAGCTAATGCTGCATGTAGGTTGGGTATGATCACATAAACTACTAATACTTCCCCGTTTCCCCTGCTAGCACGATGGATTCCAATCATGACTCCTCGTGACAGGTCTCAATGATGCCAACTCGTATAAAGAACAGTGTCAGAGTCATGTACGCTATACAACAAGAATTATAGAGATAATCAACATAATGGAAACTATCAGAGAATGTACTCGCCTGTGGTCCTTAGCTGGCAATACCACTGTCCGGGTTCCAAGGTGTCGTCTGAATGATCCAACAGTCCTATAGACATAGCAGTTAATATAATACTTCATCAGACAATACTCTAGCTCACAATCAACATAATGATCAAGGACTATACTAGGGGTTACGTCTGTAGTTGTTGTGCATAACAGACAGTCAATGGTACGGTCCTGCCAGTACATCAGTGTACTTATGGCAGTCTACTATCATGCTACATGGTCACAGGTCAAGATAGCTATGGTATCCGTAATTTGTTAGGGTCACCTCATACATGGTATATAATGCCTATTGTTATCTATCATAACATCAACACTAAATTAATTATCATTTAACAGAAGTATGCATCTAATACTTAACAGGGTTTATATTGTATATATAAATATACATATGCGTTATGTTAATTGAGCACAATACGGTATGTATATATATGTACAGGGCATTTACATCTGTATATATGTGATGAAGATACACCATACATATATATATACCGAATACGTTTATCATATAACAATACATACACAATATGTACATACCATTCGTATACTGGATACATTACGGCTAATATGTGTGGATTATTATGAGGAATACGTGTATACGTGTACGTGTTCATGCATGCGAGGGTTCGAACCTGTGATCATGAATGCGAAGGATTCGATGTTGTGGTCGCAGTCGTCGCGAAGGAGGTGGTGTTCGCGGCTCCCGTCGATCGGTCCAGTTTAGTCCACGGAGGGTCGAGGTCGAGTGCAGCGTCTCCGACGTGCTTCTGGTGCAGTCGATCCGGCGTCAGCGGTCGGTTGATCCGGCATCAGCGGTCGGTTGATCCGACGGCAGCGGTCGGTCCAGTTGAAGTGGGAAAGGAGCGGCAGACTGACGGCGTCGGGGTTCAGGCTCCGGTCAGCTCGCAGGCGGTGAGGGGAAGGACGCGAGGCTAGGCTGCTCCGGCGTTCAGTCGGGTTTGGCCGGCTCAGAGCTGCTCGGTTCCAGCGGGTTTTAGGGTCGGGTAGGGTCGGGTTGCCTGGGAAGGGGATGAACAAGAGTAGGTCGGCTTGGCGAGGTCACGGCGCTTCCAAACACCGGCGGGAAGGGTCGGCGTGAGCATGAAGATGGGAAGGGAAGTCGGCTGGGGTAATTTAGGGTTAAGGGGAATTAGAAAGAAGGAAATATATATATATATATATATATATATATATATATATATATATATATATATATATATATATATATATATATATATATATATATATGATGTTAAGTTGACCTAGAATATGTTGACTTTGGTCAACACTAGGGAAAGGCCTTGGTTTGCTATGGAGATATTCCAATGGGCTAGGGTTCGAATGAAACTGCGAGAATTGTACTGGTCTAAGGGTTTGGAGGCCATGGTTTCAAGGAGTTGATGTTAAATTACACATTCCCAAAATCATGGAAAATATAATGAAAAGGAAAAAATGGGTTTAATGAATTTACGGAAATTTGCATGAAATAGGTTTATTGTTTGCTTAATCAAAATTAGATGCAAGGAGGTGTTCTACAATTAAATAGAAGTACAAGGGCTGGATTTACGTGGGACACGAGCATTAATTAATGGTCTGGCGTGTCTAGGACAAGGTATGAATCTGTTGGAAGACAAACTAGCGTAGCGTCCTAGTTATTGAATAATGATAAAGTGCAACAATCAATTAAGGTCACTGTAAATTAAATAAAATTGATTATCATGCAATCATTTACTCATTAATTACGAAAAGATGAAAATACCCCTAATCCAAAAAGTGGGGGTGACATCTAGGGTTGAAGGTTATAAAATTGCAAAAAGCACTTTCTTCTTGACTTAGTAGCTAGCTCAACCATTTCATCATCTTAAAGTTTTCCTGAGCACATGGAGTGGAAAGATCAAGTATCCAGTCAGTCTATCACCAATCAAATTTTGAAGTCTCGGTTGGCTTCTGTCAGTAAGAAGAGAACTCATAACGGAGATTTAGGAAAGAAGAAGTTTCTTCTTTCTACTTAGCGCACAAAAACTTTTATAATGAAGGGGCGAAAGCACACTTGGCTCTTCTCTCCCAGCGAATCATAAAATCTAGTGCGGTCAGTAAATGCATACATAATTTGGATTGGAATCCCGGTAGGGATGTTATTCTCCTTGATTTCAGTTCCGCCGCCCAATTCAAGCCAAGGCCAGGAGTTTAGTCTGCTTGACATCACATCACAAGCTACACGATTGTTTACCCTGGGGATTTATCTGCTGCTAAGGAAGCTAAGTCAAGTATTGCCCGCTGGGCATATAATATAGGCCGTCGGCCCTCCATGCCTCCCTTCATTTGCTTGCCTCCTTTCAGCCCAGAATGCCTACTGACGTTAAGCTAACCTTAAGAAGCGACACCCGAAGGGTGAGCTTCTGGCGCAGAACGACAAAACCTGTGACTACATAGGATTCCATTGAAAACGAATCTTAATCATTCATTGAGTGGGATGGCGGAACGAACTAAGAACAAATTGATTTACTCTGAGAGGTCATGGATTGGCCTAAAGAATGAAGCAGTAAAGAGTCAATATTCGCCCGCAAAACCCTTCTTTTTTCTTTTACAAGAAAAGAAGAAGCATTATCTATAAGTATAGGCATCTAAATATACAGCTTACCATGTAAAAATGGAATATCAATGAAATCTCAAGTGAAGTAGGGGATCATCGGAGGGGATGAGTGAAGAGCTGAAAGCCGAACGAACTCCCCACCGGCTATGCTGGGCACCGTGGCGGAAGGTAAGGACATGCTTATTCGAAAAAAGTATTGTTCTTTGGAAGATCTATCTCGTGTCTGGTACTGAGAGGCAAAAAGGGGCATTAAAACAGGGAGTTGAGGTGGTTAGACCTATACCCCAAAATGCTCCCAGCATAGGAGCCTATGGTTCATAAGTAGTGACCTGCACGAAGGGTGTAATGACTGCCCCGCTGTCTCCGACATGGACCCGATGAAATTGAATTCTCCGTGAAGATTAGAGATCGATTTGATAATACGGATTCCTATTTCTCAATGATATCCCACGATCAGGACAATTGGCTGAATCAGAAGACCTCTGTCCTATCCATTAGACAAGGGACGCCCATATACCGAGAAGCAGGTCTTTCAGAGCCTGCACTTAGAGATGAATTGGAAGAACAGAACTAGACAGAAGATAGAACTCACCGATCGATGAAGGAAGTCACTGAAGGAAATGGAATCCCTTGCTGTTTGCAAGGACAATGATTCTGAAACCCGAAAGCATTGATTGAAGTCTATTCATGGCTAGATCGAAGGGTTGATGCGATACGGTTTCAGGTTTAGTGTAGCCCAGATGCCCCAGAATCTACTCTATTCTCAGACTTCCACCCTGTCATCTCAGTCCTCTTTTGCTTCCTCACTAGCTCTTGCACCCTATCGATCACCTCACTATCGCTCGCCTTACTTCGATATATCTCGCCTCGGATTGCTCGGCTGAATAAGGAGTCAGAGGAGTCAGGGTCCCGCGACCATTTTTGCGAATTTATTTGTAATAAGAAAGAAGGATCTAATTTCTTCATTACAATTTTTTTTTGCCACATCCATTATTTGGTATTCCTTATAAAATAAAGTCCTTGTGTTGAGGTTGTAGAGACTCAAGGCTTTGCTGGTGGTATTTGGCTATTCTGGCGGCATGATCTTGTGGAAGTGGAAATTTTGACCCGCCATTTTCAGTTTATTAATGCAATTATTAGATGGAGGAATGAGATTGATTGGGTATTTACTGCCACTTACGCTTCTCCAAATCCGTCTTTGAGAGAGCAACTTTGGGATTATGTTACTAAACTTGGCTCAGTTATATCTATTCCTTGATGCTGGCGATATGAATGATATCACTTCTGCAAATGAGAAAAAGGCTCTTTACCCGGCGGCTGGACTCACTTGCTCAGTGGAGTTATCACTCCCCAGAAAATCACCCGTCTATACGGCACACGGAGTTGATCCTCTCGCTCCATCCATCAAAATGCCTACATTCTCTACCCTTCTGTTGGGCGGAGCGCTTCCCCTCCAATCGGAGTTTTCTCCCGAGTTTGTCCCACTTTCAACTGTTGGAGCTGGATTGTACTCTCAGTCGTCCACTTGCCTAACAACCTTTGGCACATCGATCAGCTCATTCTTGCTCTAAGAGGACCTGTTTCGGACATCAGCATCGTCATAAAGCTGCCCATAAGCGCCATAACGATATCCGCCATGGAGGAAGCTGAGCTGTCAACTGCCCCCGCTACTCCTGCTAGGGTCATCACCCGGGAGTTTCGGGTTTACTATCGATATTTTAGCAACAAATATAAGAAAGATAATCATAGTACTTGGTATATATATATATATTTTAAAGGCTTAGACAAGAAGGATTACAAAAGCAAAAGCGTTAACAGACGGAAGCTGTTGGATTTCTGAAGACACGGGTTCTCGTTGCTATGACCCCCGGGCGAGGTCTCTGGTTCAAATCCAAGAGGGCCCAGCTGTGCCAGGGAAAAGAAAAGAATAGAAGAAGCATCAGCCCGCCCGTCCAGACGCGGCGCCCTTTCTCATTATCATCTACCGCCCTTTCTTTCCTCCCGTCCCTTCACGCATGAAGATCGTCGTATGTATGTTCTACTTCGGTTGCTGGTGCAATAGAATAGGTAGGAGTACATTATGGCAGGATCAGTCACCTGGCGCTGTTAAGCCCTCCTCCAAGAAGAATTGTGCTATGCCCCCCCCATATCCCTATAGAGCGAAAGAGCTGCCTGGTGATCCCTTGGTCTTACTTCACCGTCGAGAAACGAAAGAAGACTTCCATATCCAAGCTTCGCTCAGACGTAGCTCGCTTCTTTTTGGGTGTGAAGCAGTGTCAAACCAAAATACCCAACAAGCATAAGCATTAGCTCTCCCTGAAAAGGAGGTGATCCAGCCGCACCTTCCAGGATAGTGTACTACTACTACTCTACCGATCAATCCAAAGGTCGGGACAATGTAATACATAGCAACGACACAAATAAGAGCAGTAGGATGAACGGTACTGAACCAGAGCCCGATCACTGAACTCTAAAGAAAGTAACGAAACCTTAGCAATGCAGCTAAGAAGTCAGGGATTCTGCCGCTTCTCACTTCGCTCACCTTTCGTTCGCTTTTTGGGCTCAACTTGCCACCTTAACTTCCCCCTAACATGCTTCCAGGTGAAGAAGAAGCCGTTGCGGTAGACTTTGATGAATGGCAGGCGAGCGAAGTGAGGCAAGGTTCAACACCCAGCTAGATGCCTTATTGAGTCCTAAACTTCATAACCGGGGACTATTTATTTCATAACCTGGTGGAAAAGGGGCTATCTATTCCACGAATTTCCTCAAGGAAGTGTCCCCTAAGTCCGAGTTAGCTGTTCTAGTTCAGGACAGTATGGGACCTCTTGCTTAGGGCTTTGGAAGCGAGCAACAAACCCGGCAGAAGTAGATCGAAAGTTTCCTGTTTGACAAAGGCGAATACAGCGAAGTGAGGCGAACGACAGTGAGGAGGAAGAGAAAGAAGACCGGTTCTTTTTGGTCCTTCTCCTGTTGTGTCAAAGGGTGGTGCACAGTTTCCTTTCATTCGATCTTTTAGGTCCCTATTTACCTCGATGGTTATGTCATGATGTCCCTTGAAGCATATATGCGATAGATAGACTCCTGTAACCATGCCATATTTGCTTGCTTGAACAGACTCTCTCTAAAAGAAATGGAATGGCTAATTCCATGAAAAAGCATTTTTTTTCACGAGATAAGATAACTAGTAATTCCTATTTATACAAAATCGACCATGGATCAATCCCCCCTTCATTTGGAAGTATTGAATACACCCATAATTCTGAGCTTCATGTTACTCCTCACAAGACACATGTCAGAGTCGGGGCATCCCTATTTCTTTAGAATAAGGAAGAGAAATGGATGATAATTCATCTCTTTATGCTAATAGAAGAGCGGATCCAATACACATCAGAATTCTCAGGAAATGCAGCAAGTACTTGAGGAATTTGGGGATGTCATGCCCCACGAGTTAGTTGCCCAAGGATTGGTGTGGCTAGGAGGGCAGTCTACCGCAAGATCGAGTTTGAGCCTGGAGCCAAAGCTGGGTTGGTTTGGCTGACCTTAGTTGGTTGAGCTCAGGAAAGAATTTTCGGAAGTCATCTCGCCAAGATATATTTAAGCCTCCAATGGCCCACTACTCACTTTGCTTTCCTCTTATCTTCCATAAGAAGCGGGAGCCTTAGATTCGATTTTGCATTGAAACTCGGGGGAGGGCTGATGAGTATGAGGTAGGGCGGGAATGGGTTTTTGAGGACGAGAGCTTTGTCTCAGGCTTACGAAACCTAACAAAAGAAACAAAATCATAGTAATTCAATGCACTCAAATTTCAATTGAAGGCCGCTAAGGTAAATTACTTTATTCTTCCTGTATCCCTCTCCCTCCCCTTCCAGCGCCTCTGTCCCTAACGCCGATAGTGGTGAACCCCCTGCTACTTCTAGGAGACTTATTGTGAAGGCTGGGTCGACAAGATCGACTGAGTCTGGTATGAGTCGAATCAGCAACAACCGTATGGGTTATGGATTTCAATATAGTCATTCATAAAGGGTGCTTGCTGCCCATGTTGCTGGTACGCACGGAGACTCTTCAACCGCCAGTGAAATGCTACCACCATAACCCCATTTTTCTACCATATCTTAGGAGTAGTCAAAGGAAGTACGGCGGGCATTCTTGAATTCGGGGTTGGCACGCGAGGAAACCAGACAAGGAATTCTATCCCCTTCACCTGGTCTCAAACCTGCTACTGCTATCGGAAAAAGATCTGATCTGCAAAGCCGGCTTATAGAAAAGCGGTACATGGTACGGTACGCTTCTTGCAACAAGAAGAGGAGTTTTGTCGCTTCGCTCTCTATAGGCCTCAATCGCTTACTGAAAGTATAGATTGATCTACCGAACTTTCGGAACAAAATGGAACAGATAGGATAGGATAGATTTCAACAAGCTTTACCGACCCCATGAGAAACCACTAACACCTTCCTCGTCTCGTTGGGGCTCCACGCACTGGAAAAAGGCTTCTGCGACGGGAAACCGGCCACTAGTTACGAAGTGAACATAAGGTATCGAGAGGTTGGTGTAGTACAAGAATGAGAAAGCCACAACAGCAGGGAACAGTCAGACACTGCGCGTAAGAAAATGTTTTCTTTTGACTCAAATATAGTCTTAGAATCTTGGTACTTCTCGACCGTGTCTCCGAGGGACAGTTGAACGAGCGACTCATGAATGCAGCCGGGTCGGACGAGCCAATAACTCGAATGCGTTCGGTCAATTTTTTGAGCAAGAATCACAGCGTTACCTTACCTTCACCATGATACGGACTCCAGGTTCTTATGGCAGAGCACGAGGAGTTTCCTTCAATATGATGATGGGAATGGAAACCAGAAGCACGACCGGGGTCTTCGTACCCCATCCCATCCATATGGAAATCTTGGTTCAAATCCTTCAATGCTGGATTCAAGATGTTCCCCTTTTGCATTTCTTACGATTCTTTCTTCATAAATATCATAATTGGAATAGTTTTCTTATTACTCCAAAGAAATCTATTTTTGTTTTTTCAAAAGAAAATAAAAGACTTTTTCGTTTCCTATACAATTCTTATGTATCTGAATGTGAATTTTTATTAGTTTTTCTTCGTAAACAATCTTCTTATTTACGATTAACATCTTTTGGATTTTTTTCTTGAGTGAAGTACAATCCGAGTGTTTTCAAATTTGATTTAGTGGGACCTTTCACTCACATTTTTTTCTACCAAGAATGTTTTATGAAACTCTTTGACCCCCGAATTTGGAGTATCCTACTTTCACGTTTTTCACAGGGTTCAACAAGCAATCGATATTTCACGATCAAAGGTGTAGTACTGCTTGTAGTAGTGGTCCTTATATCTCGTATTAACAATCGAAAGATGTTCGAAAGAAAAAATCTCTATTTGATGGGGCTTCTTCCTATCATTGCATCTTGGTCCAAGGCGGTTGAAAACCTTGTTGAAGCATGAGCAACCATCCCGCCCTTCTCTCAAAGAAGTTCCTTCTTTCACGCTTGCTTGGCTTCCCGCTGCTGCTTTTGAAGAGCTAACCGTCTCCTATCTTAACAAGGCTTCTCTTGGGAGAATGACTTCCTTTCAAGGCACTGAAATCTGGTGACCATCTGAACACTTTAAAGAGAGAACTGTCGAGCTTGTGAGGGCCATAGGAGAGAAGAAGTAATTGGTTAGATACATTGACTTTCTATTATAAATTATAAAAATATTCGCATATAATGAAGAAACTCATCAGTTGTATTAAATTAAAAGGAAATTAGCAAGTTTCCTCCCTCATACTGAGAAAACATGCATTCTTTATTTTAAAATACTTCAATTGGTACTCGCAAGAAATAGGCTAATTCTGCAGCTTTTTGCATCAATCTCAGAAAGGAGGTAGGGGCTGCTACTCGACTCTGTTAATTCTTCTAGCTGGGATGGGCACTTTTCTACTCTATCCGGATCCGGACAGTTATCCCTCTTCACTGAGATGAGAGTTTTCGATCAAAATATCCGACTAAGTAAGTTTTGGCTTGGAGCTGGTAGGGGCGGGCATACCAGCCTATCCACTGAAAGATGAGGGAATCAAGCTATTTCCAGGGTAGACAAAGACGACTAGGGCTGGCTTGGCTGATCGCCAAATACCATATTTTTGGACTTCTTTGTCCCGGCCACCCTGCTGATGGAATCCACTATTCAATTGACTTGACGTCCTTTCTTCCCCGATGATAAGTAGGAGGGACAAAACTGTAGTAGAGTTGACCTGGTTCGCTTTTCTCTTTTTTATTTTGATCTTTTGACGTTTTCGTTATCCAAGTTGATTCTTGTTAGAAAGAAAGGCGCGCGAAGTGAGGGTACGATTCTATCGTCGCTCCCTTGAAGGGAGCTATGATAACAGCAACCATATCCCCCCGCCCACCCTTCTCAATCGACGAGGCCTCGATGTCACCCCGGCCTACTAAACAAAAAAACAACGCAACTTTTTCCATATAATGAGCGCTGAACATCCGATGGTTTGAGTTCTCCCGAAGTTTTAACCGAGAATGACCCGAATTACAGGCCTTAATTTCTAGGCTGGGAAACGGAGGGAGTAACTTTTAGTCCTGAAAGTTTGAGCTATTAAAGTTTGCTTAACACAAACAATTTGTTTGCTTAACGCAAATGCTTAACACAAACGGGGCGTTAAGTCGGATACAAGAAGGCAGCGATTGTTTGTTCGGGTAACTCTTAGGTTAGTAAGCTTTGAGTAGGGACTTTGGTACTAAACCCGTCGGGAGCTCCAAAGGCATTGACTGCCCCCTTCTTGGCCACGCCCCCTGCTTATAGATACGAGAGACTTGATCTAAATTCTCAAGTAGAAAATTGCATACCATTAGCTGATATACGTGTGGGAGGAGAAGTTCAATCAGTACGAGATGAGAGTACCTATAATCAAGCTACACTCAAGATGGATAAGGGCCTAAAAATAACCTCTTTTCGTCCTATGAACTTGAAGGTGTATGAAGTCTAATATTTGACTCTTGGAGCGGAGCGATAGAGACTCCATTTCACTGAGGTTGATCTAGGCCGGAGGCAGATCTAAGTCAAGGTAACCCTTCTTTGAAACACTTTGGTATTGCTCCTAGATAAAGAATACAAATAATGAATCAGAGCACTCTTCGCTGGAGTTTGATAGGGGAATGGCTATACCAGGTATTAAGGGTGTTCAGAGGTGGTGGTAGCCGGATGCACCTGCTTGCCTTGCTTCTCTCGTAGCACTATCTGTTGCCCGCTGCTTGGCTTGCTCTCTGTTCAAGGAGACCCTGATTTCTAAACTTAACTGGGGGCTTTCTCGGTCTCGACTACTGGATGAGGGCAAGATGGCTACACGTCCTCCTTTGTGATCCCGGGGATCATCTTTATCCCAAGGCAATACGATTTGAGTCCGTATTCTTCCCTGGTTTCCTGGTTATCCCAGAATTGGAGACCTTTGACTTGTTTTTGAAATGCCTTTTGTCTTTTCTCTTGGGTTCTTCGTATTTCCTCTTCGCTTGCTATTTCCTCGTAGCCAGGAATTAGTGTTCCTAAGTCAGGTATTATTTGTATTGTTAGTGGGTTAGTTACCTCGGGTATTACTTGTCTTGCCTTTGCAGCAAGTTTTCCTTTCCAGCATACTTGGAAAGGCGAGCTCCTTCATCAGCTTCGCTACAGCGCCTTGAGTACTAAAAACAGTTATGAGCGGCTCTCCTTTAGGTAGGGATGGCTATATTGCTGGGAGCGAACTCCAGGCTAATATGAAGCGCATGGGTACAAGTTATGCCTTGGAATGAAAGAAATTCCGAATTCGCTCTGGTTAGTGGAAAGGCTATCTAATAAGAGCAGGAGTGAGGGATTGCCCTCGGGGGCAAGAAGGATAGCGTCTATTATCAGGAGCTAGAAGAAGGCGACCGTAGGGAGGCGCTGTCTTGCCCTTTGCCCAAAAGCAAGATCTTTCCAACCCCCACCATCTGTGCGTTTCAACGGAAACAAGTTAATAGAAAAAAATATGTAACGTACTTTTTATTTGAATTATAGGATTCAATTAAACAAAAGGATTCACAAATAAAAGCGCTAATGCCACGAACAGCCCATAAATTGTCAAAGCTTCCATAAAAGCTAGACTCAGCAATAAAGTACCTCGTATTTTACCTTCTGCTTCCGGTTGTCTTACAATACCTTCTACGGCTTGGCCCGCAGCAGTACCTTGACCAACTCCAGGCCCAATAGAAGCAAGCCCTATAGCCAATTCAGCAGCAATAACGGAAGCGGCAGAAATTAGTGGATTCATGATAAGTTCCTCATACTAAAAAAAATGGTTAATGATACAAGTAACCAATGAATTATTACTTATTTGATCATTCAAATCTATCAAGTCGAAGTAACTAAAAACTTCGAATAAAAGTTAAACGATATGCTCATATTGGTGACGTTATTGTTGCTGTAATCAAAGAAGCAGTGCCCAATATGCCTCTAGAAAGATCGGAAATAATATCCGAGAATGTATCCTGGTTGGACAACTATCTCACTATCACTCGTCCAGATCTAGCATATGCCGTCAGTGTGGTCAGCTAGTTCATGCAGGCCCCTCGCACCTTTCATCTTGATGCCGTATATAGGATCTTCAGTTGAGATACCTCAAGATTGTCCAGCGCGAGGGATTCTCTACTCTCGGAATGGGCACCTTCTCGTATCCGCCTATTCTGATCCTATTACGAGAAAGGGCCAATGGAGTAAAGGCTGGTTCACAATCAGCATTCTACATCTAATTATTGCACTCTAGTAGAAGGTCACTTAGTTACCTGGAAAAGTCAGAAACAGCCGATAGATAGTACTTTCATTAAGGGGTGGCCCGGTCAAGCGCTGAAGCTGATCTCGATTTGATACAGACAAACTTTCCACCTCTATTTCTGACTTGAACGGCTTTCCCTTGCGGCAGCTTTTCCAAGATAGAACAGAAGCATGATTTTGATACGAAAATCAAGACTGAAGTGTGCGAAGTTGACGTCACAGCTCTGTCTTGATGGTACCATGAAAGACCATGAGAAAGAAAAGACACTCCCATGTAGTATAATATCTGCATCGGTTTATCCGATCTAATCCAGGGGTAAAGCACTGTTTTGGTGCGGGCCACGAAAGCGGTACCAAATCGAGGCAAACTCTGAATACTAGATATGACCCCAAAATAACAGGGGTCAGGCACTGAATATTGTATTGTTCATGCTCCTACACCAGTTCTTATTGCTCCAGCAGCTCCCACACCAAGAAGCTACTACAGCTCAATTTGAATAATTACCCAATCTAATTAGATGTTAAAAATGATAAATGTAGACATCTCAACAAACTCATGTGGACACTCCTCAGCCCGAGGACAATCTCTCAAATACACATGAATGTTGACCAGTTTTTCTTTTCTTTGCTGATTCCTCTTAATAAAATTTGCCATGTGCACTAAGTTACTTACGGATGTATGCATGCAGTCCGGGAATACTTTAGGGTGAACATCTATCCGAACAAGTAGGGTCAATAGTTCAGCATTTAGGCCATAACATTTAGCAAAAAACAAATCTTTAACCCAACAAGTGCTCTCCGAACCATGCTAGATAGTCTCCTATCACTAGGCTCACCAACCAACCTGGACTTTGATTCTTATTATTCTTACCGGATATCAAAAGAATAAGGATTATTTCCAGCCATGAGTTCCCATATGACATAAGCGCTCTTGGGTGGAGTGGGCCATCATTCGCCAGGTCTTTGAGTGCCCGTCGTACCACGTGGTTGGTGCACTAGGCTGATCGAGACTCGACTTTTAGGATCTGGCACCTGCGCCCGGCCCGGTCTGCCAGTGAAGGCTCTACGTCCGGTCGTGCATGGTATGTTCGCGATTCTTACAAATAGAACGCATCGCGTACGTGAACCTTCTGGGTCCATCAAAGATTTGAGAAGGGGCCTAATCTCGTATTTGATGGTCGGCGTGGCAATAGGCTTCACTTCGTAGACTGGTTTCCCAGTCGTTGCAAAGACTTTGCGAGAACGGTCAGAGGCGGCGCGGGGATGCGATTCGCCAAGCTG
Source organism: Iris macrosiphon (assembly GCA_036927795.1). Classification (NCBI taxonomy): domain Eukaryota; kingdom Viridiplantae; phylum Streptophyta; class Magnoliopsida; order Asparagales; family Iridaceae; genus Iris; species Iris macrosiphon. Next base: position 18,774,460 of record JAYESA010000016.1, read on the forward strand.
GGGCAAACAAAGCCGAACTTACTTATCTTTTTGATGAGAATGCCACTACTCTTACTTACTCCTACCACTACTCTTACTTACTCCTACTACTTGAAAGACTACAGTTTTTGGCCCAGAAAGCTCCTTCCCTAGTATCAGCATGCACAAGTTCAAGTGGTGCCTTCTATGGAACGGAACCTCTGACTTACTATCCTCAAACCCACCTATTGGCATGTCTGGATCAGGTGAATCGCTTGGCTAGATATCTCCTTAAGCGAGATATCATTAACACCTTAGTTCCACCTCCTCTTTCCTTCCTGTCTCATCATGCTAACCCAAGATACAACCCATCGAGAACTCAAATGTAGCAATGTACATAAGGAGAGGTCTTCTGGGTGTAGGAGTACAAGGACTGGAGGATTGACTCGATGGAAGACCGATGGGATGAGATGAGGTCTCCTCTCTTTTCCAAATAGACGAAACACCCGCTCCGAAGATACAAGTGGTGGATAGGATCTCATGGCAAGCGAGTACAGGAAGAGTTTTTTTGCTTAAGACTGCAAACTTGCCCACAGAACGGTATAGGTAGCTTGTCAAGAGCAAGAGGGGATCTTCCGCTTCTGATTCAATTGCTTATAAATAGGCTAGTAAGCCAGTACAATACCTATCTTCTGATCGATAGGAACATGGGTACATGATATTGAATGTCATCCAGGTCAAGGCGTAAAGCTGGCTCGAGCCGCAGGAACTTATGCTCAAATAATGAAGGAGCCAGCCACACAATGTCTTGTGCGGCTACCTTCGGGTGTTGAAAAACTCATAGTGCACCGAAACGGGGCCGGAGAGACGATCAACCTTAGATCGGCTAAGATCGAAAATGCTCTGTCTGTAATTGAGACTGAAAACAAATTGTGTAACGCTCGTATATGCTTAACACATGCAAATCAAACGAAGTGCTCCTGGACGACTCTTTGAGATTTCGTAAGTAACTTAGTGCTACAGAAAAAGGCAATGAAATACAAACATACAAATTATCAACCGAACCGATGATGAATAACACGCTTGCGGATTTAGTTTTAAATTATATAATTTTACTTAGTAATAATCCCGCTCTCATTTTTCCCAGAATGTCCCTAGGGGCTTCCTTCCCTAGAGGGATGAGGTGGTCGTACCGCTTTTGGGACCACGATATGCACCACCAGGGGCTATTTTTCAGACAGGAGTTTGATACCTCGTATGTTCTTCTGCGAGATTTCCTTCTTCGTTTGCGTAGATGACCGATTGATGCTATGTGGATGTAGCTGGAGGCCCTTTGAAGATAGGCTTTACGCTGCTAGGCCAGCTGTAGAGCTATATCTGATCCTTCCTTCTATTAGCACCCTAACGGTCGCCTCACTTTGTTCTCCTTGCCCGAGTGGAGCTGATATACTGGACCACGTCGAGTGGTACCTGGGTGAGAGAGTATTACGGCAGTTTGGGATTGATCAGCCGGTTCCTGATCCGCCACCCCAATCCTTCCATGCATCGCAGACAGGTGGAGCTGCTAGATATAGCTTACTTTACACTTTCAGAGATCAGATTAGGCACTTCAATGCTTGAGGAGAATCGAGATGCATTTGACCGACCGTGAGGACTATGTTGAGTGGTATGCGTCAGTGTCCACAGGACAGATCCTTCCTCTACACATGAGGATAGGGTCGGTCCTTCACTTGGGATGTCCTTACCACTGAGGCAAGCACCGCCCCGTAGGTTCGCTGGTCAAGCATCATCGGACGAGTTTGAAGCTTGTCCAGTAGCCAGTTCTTACCGAGTTGGCACCACTATAGGCGCAGGCCGAGCAACAGATTAAACAACAAGGGAAATCGCTTCTTCTTATATGTTATATGAGAGGTTGAACGCCTTGGATTAGCGTACGAGCCTAGATAAGCTCCAGCTTCCAAAGTAGGTGGCAGATTTGAATGAAGGTCAAAGTCCAGGTTGGTTGAGAGCTGTGTGATGGGTGACTATCCAGCACGGTTCGGAGAGCACTTGTATATAGTCTGTGTTGGTGAATGGAAGCCCTATGCCAATTCAATCAGGTCCTACCCTATACCATACCCATTTTTGATCTCCTATCATTGCCAATTCCCATTCCCAGGCTAGACCAGTTGCGATCAGATCTATTCATTAAAAAGAATCGATTCCATGGAAATGGTTGCTAATACCCCGTAGGCTGAGGAGCAAAAGGAGGAATCCGCCCGAGGAGGGGCTCGCGTCTGATTAGCTCGTTGGTGAGGCAATAGCTTACCAAGGCTATGATCAGTAGCTGGTCCGAGACTCTATCAATAACCGAGCCGGATTTGGTGTATCATAGGGGATTTGTCTTTTCTATTGATTTCTACGGGTTGGATCAAAAAAATTCTTGAATGAGGTATTGAACTCCAGAGATGAATCGAAAAAGAAATCTTTATTGGTTCTACCTCCTCTTTTTTATGAAGAGAATGAATCTTTTTATCGAAGGATCAGAAAAAAATAGGTCTGGATCTACTGCGGGAATGATTTGGAACAAAGAAAGGTAAAGGAAAGGGCTTTTTCTTTTTCATTTAGGGCTTGCTTGAAAGACAAACTTAACTGAAAAGACGGAGTGAAAACAAAGGACATCAAACTACAAGAGAAAGTGCTGGAACAACGAAAGTTCAAAGCTTGCTTGAAAAAAGGGGCTTGCTTCCTTGTCCAGCACGGTTGGGGCATAAAAGTCTATCAATCCGTTTCTGGGTTCAGTTAGTGCTCAGCATGACTCATTCCGATCAAAGCAGAAGGTGGGTTGTTTAGTATCGGAATAGCACCCGTTGGAAGGATTTACTTACATGTACTCCGAAATCTGATGAAAAGATGAAAGATTTCCCCCGAGCTTTACGGTTCATGTATGTGAGGAATTCCCCCCGCTAGAGCTACTTTGTTTACGGGAATAATAGGTATACCTTCAGTTTGCTTCTAGCTTGATAAGGAATTTGTCAACCCTCGATGACTGCCTAAAGTCAGTAATGGTCCCAGGGCGTCATTCCTAGTAGCAGGTTGACTATGTCCACAACTAATTCTTTCCCGTAAGAGGAAATTAGCCATTCTAGGATTCCATTTCTTAGTACCATGACCAAAATGAACTCCTGCTTCCATCATCTCTTCCAAATTGATGCGTAATTGGACCTGCTTTTGACATATCTATCGTTATTTGGGTACCTCACTTCTTTGGGCTTCCATTGATATTGAATCAAGAAATAGGTTTGATTGTACATCTTTTTGATATATATAGGGTATCCTATGGATAATTCAAATTGAAGCAATTTGATGTCTGACTCGGGCCTATATGACATGACCGATCGATAGAAATACTCCACATTTGTCATATATTCCATATATCACACTAGATAGATATCATATTCATGGAATATGATTCACTTTCAAGATGCCTTGATGGTGAAATGGTAGACACGCGAGGCTCAAAATCTCGTGCTAAAGAGCGTGGAGGTTCGAGTCCTCTTCAAGGAATAATATTAGATTTAACTAAAATCAAACCCTTAGCCTTTTTCATTTTAGAATATATAATTCTAATAATTTTGTGAATTCCGAATTCTAAGTATTTATTATTGACGGGGCATAAGTGGTACCAACATCTCCTGTTGTATCTGTAACAACCGAGTCTGTAACAGTGCCTTCATGTGCCACTTATTCCACATCACCGAAAAAGGAGGTATGAAGAGGGACTGTGTGCGGATTTGATTGAGTCCAAAAGGTTTCGTCACACAGGTAGAGTTTGACAGCGGCCTCCATCGCGATGTGTTCGGGACTTGCCTTGGTCCAGGCTTTCAAATGTTCTTTGGACTCCCTCCGGTCGCCTCTCACTATTTTCACTTTCAAAATGAATCTTAATACGAAAGAAAACTTCGAATTGGAATCGATCCTCCCGACACGGTCGCCTCCAGCCGTTGGTTGTTCTAGTCGAATTATTAACCGACTTTAGAGCACGCTGTGCCGAGTTGGCTGAACGGTATATCTCTAAGCTGCTTGAAATCCCCATGGATGTGGGGTTACGATGAGAACCTATGTGGATGTCTTCGTCTATTTATGACTCTAACGTCAGGCGGACTAAAGATGCTCTCTGTCGCCCATTCCATCGTATAATATGGGAATAATTTTCCATATCAAGACAGACAAGTCAACTATCCTAGGCGTGACATCGGACGAAAATAAATCGGCAGAATCCTTTCCCCCAAAAAAAATAATTTGCTTTTGTGAATGTATAAATGTATTATCTCTTTCTATCCAAATCCAATTTTTCGTTTGATGTCTTTCTCGGTTGAAGGATGGGATTAATGCCTATATCGCATAGTAATGTTATTGTAATCTTGATGCTATATTCAATAATCTAATCGTCTTTGCTCAAGACTTTGTTCTCTATAATTGCCTTTCTCTTACTGTGTAAACGAAAAGTCCTAATTGTACTCGACAGGAAGCGTCACAGCCTAGGTTTGGGCCGCCTCCGATGTCGATCTGCAGTAATAGTTTTTGTAAGCAGCATATCTAGTTTTTCGAGGTGGGTTCTATTCACCTAGAGCGATTTGCTTGCTTCTTTCGTGGTCACCCTGTTATGTATGTGCAAGCCGAACTACTTGCCCTATATATGATGAGTTGAACTGAGCTTGACTCGGTAAAGAAATTAAGGCTCTTGCATTTTCAGTGAAGCTTAGCAGCATATTTCGCGCTTCCTAAGGGGGCTTGAATTGGGAGTTCATCATCTCTTTTTCCAAAAGGCGTACAATTTGAGCAGAAGGTCCGCGTCTTTATTTTTTTTTTAGAATGAGTTGTATGTTTTTATGTTATTTTGTACTACAATTCCTTTGTTTGTGGGATCATTTCCCCCGAGGGATAATGAGAATTGGGAGGACAATCCTCCCGGTGAACTGACCGTACCCCAAACTGACACAGGTGAACAAGTAGAGTATACTAGGGCGCGTCGAGAGAACAATGTCGAAGGAACTCGGCAAAATGACCCCGTAACTTTGGGAGAAGGGGTGCTCTCCTATCTTTTGATTAGGAAAGCGGCACATACCAGAGGGTAGCGACTGTTTATTAAAAACACAGGACTTATCTTTTGAGTTGTTCTGTCGGATCGGTCGCTCAAGATCTTTGGTCTTCACCCCGACCATATGAAAAAAATGGGATCACTTCTTATGGATTCGTTTAGAATGATTCGGATCTAGTTCATGGCCTATTAGAAGTAGAAGGCGCTCTGGTGGGATCCTCATGGACAGAAAAAGATTGCAGTCAGTTTGATAATAATCGAGTGACATTACTTCTTCGGTCCGAACCAAGGAATCAGTTAGATATGATGCAAAATGGATCTTGTTCTATCGTTGATCAGAGATTTTTATATGAAAAATACGAATCAGAGTTTGAAGAAGGGCTCGACCCGCAACAGATAGAGGAGGATTTATTCAATCACATAGTTTGGGCTCCTAGCATAGTCCGGCAACTATCCTCATAGCGCATAGATAAGCACTATAAGACCCGAACTAGCATCTCGAACACCAGCTATATCCCTTCCTTCTTCTGGCTTTGTTTGCTACTAGTCGATCTGGATCTACTTATGCTACCGCTGGGTCTACAGCTGGTGCTTCTACCTTCGTATCATCCACCGGGTTACGCTCTGGATCTATAGTATCTATAGTTTGACCCTTTCTCAATCCGATTTTACAGTGCATACTGAACGTTTCAAATGGGCCTTCCTTCGAGCAGGGTAAGGTCTGCACAGCTGATTAGAAAAGGTGCGACGGACCCAACAGGACAATCGGTTATATGACGGCTCTCGTCGACCGCTCTGTCCTTAGGCTGGCATGCGGAGGGCAGTCTACCGCAAGATCAAGTTTGAGCCTGGAGCCAAAGCTGGGTTGGTTTGGCTGACCTTAGTTGGTTGAGCTCAGGAAAGAATTTTCGGAAGTCATCTCGCCAAGATATATTTAAGCATCCAACGGCCCACTACGGCAAAATGTTCTATTTCCCCCCTTTCATTAAGTACCTCTCCCTTTCCTTTTGTCGAGTGACTTCATTCCTCCTCTTCCTGAATGTATACAGTGAGTCAAATCTGATGTACCCTTGCCCCTAAATCTGGCACCACATAACAATGGAATAAAAGAAAAAAATCTCGCATGCATAAAGGCGCGTAGTGGAGTATCTAAAAAGCTTCGTCGCAATAGACGAAGCGAGACTAATCGATTACGAGAGAGCATCGAGTGGTTTACTTGAAGCAGCGAGTGAACGAGTGGACCGTGGTGAGTGGGCCGGGATTTTTGTAGGTCGTGAGCCGTATCGAAAAAATAAAAATGTACTGCGAGACAGCGAATGAGACAGCATCCGAGTCTCGCTTAGTCGTGAGCGCTCATCGGGCGGACCGAGTTGGTAAAGACACAGAGGTTCCGAAGAAACGAGCCGTGAAGGTAGGCGAGCGACAGTAAGGTGACCGATAGGGAGGTAAAGTGAGCAATCATCATACGAAAACCCTGCTCAGCCATATATGGCTGAATCTGACTCTTCTTCGAACCCTCCAGAAATCAAAGTGAACACAGACAGTTCAGTAGCAATAGAGGCTGTTGCGGCTGCGATAGCAAGGGAATCGGCCATCCTTTTTGGGCTTTCCGGAAGACGGTTGAGTGGAGAGAGATTTGGAAGGTAGAACTTTATGCAATCTGCCATATGGTGGAGATGGCTTCGCGAATGGGCATTCGGAACCTTTGGGTAGAGTCTGACTCATTATATACAGTCAAGATGATGAACTCCCAATTCAAGCCCCCTTAGGAAGCGCGAAATATGCTGCTGAGCTTCACTAAAAATGCAAGAGCCTTAATTTCTTTACCGAGTCAAGCTCAGTTCAACTCATCATATATAGGGCAAGTAGTTCGGCTTGCACATACATAATAGGGTGACCACGAAAGAAGCAGGCAAATCGCTCTAGGTGAATAGAACCCACCTCGAAAAACTAGATAGGCTGCTTCTGAAAACTATTACTGCAGATCGACATCGGAGGCGGCCCAAACCTAGGTTGTGACGCTTCCTGTCGAGTACAATTAGGACTTTTCGTTTACACAGTAAGAGAAAGACAATTATAGAGAACAAAGTCTTGAGCAAAGACGATTAGATTATTGAATATAGCAATAGCCTGACTCTCCTAGTCGGTCCTCCCTTTGGTCGCCTTCTTTTTTCTGTCTTCTTATTTTTTCCTTTTCTATGATGTACCATGAGATGAGGTGTCATAATCCTCACTCAGATTGTGAAGGAGGTCAATCAACAGAAATCGTCTTTTATCCGTTTTGAAAACAAAACGATCAGATGGATAAGCAAATCGATCTTCTCTTCTATTCGGCGGAAAGGACCGATGGCGAGAGTCCAGTAGCCGAAAGCATCACTAGCTTACGCTCTGACCCGAGTAGCATGGGGCATGTGGATCGGTAGAAAAGTCCTTTTTCTTTTCTAGGGCCATAGGAGAGAAGAAGTAATTGGTTAGATACATTTATCATTATCACTCTTTATGATAATGATAAATGATCCCCTTCCCCCGAAAGGGCCCGGCCCAATAAGGAAATCCCAATTCAGTGGGCCTTTCGATACAATCAAATAGATTGCCACAGGGGTGCTATATTCTAGGAGCCCAAACTATGTGATTGAATAAATCAATGGACCTGGGTTAGTGATTCGAAAACTTCCTTTCCTCAATCTTGATTTTCACATAGAAATTCATAAATTATAAGGATACCAATGAAATTGGATATACCCTACTTCTCATAGCATAGACAAGGGTATCAATTAATCTAATTTCTTAGTTTAGATAGCGTATGAGTAGCCCGGCAAAACCCTTGTATGGCTTCTTCTATTTCTCGATAAAAAGAAACATGACCGACGGTGGTTCGAATGTATATACAACGGATTTCTTTTTTTATACTTTCCACTATTAGATAGTGCCCATAAATCTCATGATAAGTACCCAAAGATTCATATTGAATTTCGATGGGAACTTCTCTTGAGCCAATGACACGTTGATCTAGCCGCCACCGGAGCCACAAGGGACTATCTAAATTGATTCTATTCATTTTAGTCTTCGGGTAGCACCACCAGATCTTCAACAGGGTGGAAATTCTCGTATTCCATATGGGAATCTAATAAGATAACGAAAGGCTTTTCCAGCCTGAAGAAGGAAAGCAGCATAATAACATAAGCAAACTTTCTATATATAGAAAGATAGAAACAGATAGACTATAAATGACATATCTTATGTCAATGACACCAAAGGGATATGAAATGAATGGAATTGTGATAGAGATGGAATATAATGAAATAGAGCCACTTTGAGGTTCCCTATGAAATGAGGCATGGAACGGAGCCATTCGGCTAACCCTTTCATTCCCACCTCTTCTGAGTCCTTGTCACTTGCTTGAGCTTCCTTCTTTGTTCCGATAATCTATTTTTGAAGTAGTTATTAAAGTACTACTACGCCCTTGAGTTCTCGTCTATCTATCTATATAGGTCATCCCTTGCAATTCAATTGGGACAAGGGTCTCAGACTCTTCTTTCTTCTGATCTGTCCCTAGAGTAACTTTTATCCATTGAGCGACGACCCTTCCACTCGGCACCGTCGGATCACTAAGGCCGACTTTCGTCCCTGCTCGACGGGTGGGTCTTGCAGTCAAGCTCCCTTATGCCTTTGCACTCGAGGGCCAATATCCGTCCGGCCCAAGGAAACCTTTGCACGCCTCCGTTACCTTTTGGGAGGCCTACGCCCCATAGAAACTGTCTACCTGAGACTGTCCACTCTAATTATCAAGTTTTCCTCTGGGACACATATGAGATTCTATCCTTTCTATATTCGATTTGATTCATACCTATATTCGATTCGATTCATATCTCATGTTCTGGTCCAAGGAAGTAGGATTTTGTTGCCTACTTTCTAATTGAACCACCTCTACCTCTGAGACCTCCGCTCCCCTTTTCACTGAGCTATTCTCCTGCGCTGATCGATTGGGCTTGCGGAACCAAAATCATTCAACATATTTATGGATAACCAATCCATTTTCAAATATAGTTGGGAGACTTTCCCCAAGAAATGGGTACATAAAATGGAAAGATCGGAACATGGGAATAGATCTTATACCAATACTGACTACCCATTTCCATTGTTGTGCTTTCTCAAATTGCATACCTATACACGGGTTCAAGTTTCGATCGATATTTGCGGAGTTGATCATCCCTCTCAAAAACGAAGATTTGAAGTTGTCCATAATTTACTGAGTACTCGGTATAACTCACGCATTCGTGTACAAACAAGTGCAGACGAAGTTTCAGTCATAAGCTGAGCGCATCCAGTAAGCAAGCTAATTAGAAAGCCTCTTACCGATCCTGTGAGAAAACCAGATGAGGAGATAGAGTAGGATATAAAATAGATAGCCCAATCCCGATTAAGAAAAGACAACGTCAAGCAATCAAAACAAGCAGCAAGCGCCAGTAGTAGACTTTGGCTACTGCTTCTGGTCCAAGGAAGTAGGATTTTGTTGCCTACTTTCCAATTGAACCACCTCCACCTCTGAGACCTCCGCTTGGCCTATTGAACTGCTAGAGTGGGCTCTTTACCCGGCGGCTGGACTCACTTGCTCAGTGGAGTTATCACTCCCCAGAAAATCACCCGTCTATGCGGCACACGGAGTTGATCCTCTCGCTCTATCCATCGAAATGCCTACGTTCTCTGCCCTTCTGTTGGGCGGAGCGCTTCCCCTCCAATCGGAGTTTCCTCCCGAGTTTGTCCCGCTTTCAACTGATGGAGCTGGATCATACTCTCACTCGCCCATTTGCCTAACAACCTTTGGCACAGCGGAAAGAACGATAGGAGTATGATTCTCAAAATGGGTCTGGCGGGTAGGAATGCCGACTCCCCTGCCTTCGAGAGAATGAAAGCTAAGAAGGGCAATCGCACTCCCGGTGCGTTCGGGCAAGCGGGCGAATGACCCGTGAGGAACAAGGAACGAAGGAGCTCGACCAACCTTTCTTTTTTCTCGACTCCCTATCCTCTTGCTTTTCCTCACTGGCGTTCACCGCCATTACCTCCCTAACGGTCACCGCCCCGTGGGTTCGTTTGCCTTCTATTAGCTCCCAGCACGGTCGCCTCACTTCACGAATGATTTTGCCGTATCCAGAATAATACCAATCCAACCCATTTCATGAATAAAATGTGACCAATTAACCAACCAACAAAACTACTTGTTACAAATAACATCTTGTTGTTGCATCGAAACATATAAATGTTGACTAATCTGGCTAAGGTTGAACTTGGTAAAATGAAATGGTTGAATAATTGAAAAATGAGATTATTCAGGAATACACATTGAATGCTGAGATTACGCATTAAATTTCTGGTAGTAGATCCATAATAAAAAAAAGTTTTTGTGATTGTTCCAGAAGAAATAAAATAAAAGATACGGTAGAACTAGAACAGTTATTGTATGAGGTCTACCCAATGCTAGATGCAGAGGCACATAATAGATCGATATGAACATCATGAGCTGCCCCATAATAAAACCAGTTGTTGCTGATACCTCCTTCTCGGTTCCTTCTTCCATAACCCGAGCTCGGAGAAGGAAGAGATAAGAGGGCCCTATGGAGAATGTGGTCATAAATCCATAATAGAGTCCGACCACAACGACCGAATTTATTATCTTTATGCATAAGGATAATAGATTACCTAGTGGAAATGGTTTTAAAATCATCACAAACGTCACCCTTGTCTTTTCTATTTCAATTTCTCGATTATTATATGATGATTCTTAACACCTAAAAGCTATGCCTTAATGACGGAGGATGATATAAAAATAATTAAGCAGAAGGGTCCAGCTAAAGATAAGCTAGATTTTGGAGACTTTAAGAAACTACACGCTAATCCTTCTCAAACTAAGCAGATCACCGTGGAAGCTTACTTCAGAATTGATTTGCATACCAATTTTGGATATCAAATGGACCTCCCCTGATGGTAATCTTAATGTGGCCGATTTACCCTCTTTTGCAATCAGCTTCGCTACAGCGCCAGCTGCTCTAGCTAATTGTCCACCCTTTCCAAGTGTGATTTCTATGTTATGTATGGTCGTGCCCTTGTCTCCTATCCCACGGCGGACACGGAAGCGCTTAGCGATATCCAGGCCACTCTCGTGTGAGTTGTCGATGGGTCTTCACTGTCAAGCATAATCCCGATGGCTCTGTTGAGCGATTGAAGGCCCGTCTTGTAGCTCGTGGATTTACTCAGCAGTACGGCATTGATTATGAGGAGACCTTCTCGCCGGTTGCCAAACTCAGTAGCTTGAGTAGTAAAGTATTGTGCTATGAATGCATAAGCAGGTAAAGAGTATATGTGTTGAGCTACTAAGGAAGTAATAACCCCTAAAGAGGCTAGGGCAAGACCTAATTGAAAATGAATCGAATTATTGATTGTGTCATAAAGACCCTTATGTCCACGCCCTAATCGACCCCCCGGAGGAGTATGTGCTTCTAAAAGATCTTTGATATTGTGCCCAATCCCGAAGTTAGTTCGATACATATGACCAGCAACGAGAAAAATAAATGCAATAGCTAAAACGCTTCGAAAGAAGAACGTATCGCCAAGGCCCCAACCGGCCGGCCCACCCCCTTTCTTTGTCCGTCGGCCGCCTAGCTCGTTATTCTTTGAGATCTGGATAGAGTCTCACCCCGGGGTGGGGGAAGCATGGATTCTTTAGATCGAAAGAATCCATGCTGCAAGCGTAGGTTATTCCATAAAATAAAGGTGCTTGTCCGGAGTGGGGCACGCCAAAGCAACCCGGGACCTGGGTCAGTACTCAAGTACTATCTGGATCCTTAAAGCTGGATTTTTACTGAAAGATCTTTCACCCGATAAAGGAAGAACTCCTTAATGAGAGGTGTGACCGGTCTCTTTCTTTTAAGGGTAGAATTTGAGCTACTTACCGCACTAAGGAATGATCTGTATGGAGCCACTGTCACTGCTTTCTCACTTGAGATTTCGTATGAGTATTTTCTATTTCTAATGAATTTTTCAAAGATTGACCCGCTCTTTTTCTTATTTTGCACAAAAAAACTTTGCCTAATTCACTAATTCGTGTGAAGATACTGAACTTTTGGATTTGAAAACTGTTTCAGAAAGTATCTCTGAAGTAGATGGTGATTGATAGAGTAATCCTTGATCATAATTTCCAGTATGAATACTACGTTGAACATAAAACTTGTGATTAGTAGTAAAACACCGATTTTCCTGTTGAGACACGGTTCTATCTTCAAGGATTTCTTGAGATATCTTCTTACACACAAAAAAATTACGTTCTATCATTTCTGAAAAAGTTGATAAACTGGGGGGATAAGTAAAAGATATTATTTGTTTTCCATCACTTGGACATATATAAAAAAAATATTGTGACATTTCATTTCGTACAGCATTTTCTAATTGATCATTTTTTATATATCGAAATGGACGATTCCATCGTTTATGATCGAAAAGAAAAGTAACAAGGGGCTTTTCTATTTTTAGTAAAGAAATTTCCTTTTTTTCTTCTTTAAGTTTTCCCAATTCCCAATTATCTTGATACCCATCAAGATAAGAATCTTCGTAAAGTGGGCTATCTTTTTTAGTCTTCTTCGTTTCGTAAGTTTTTTCTACATCGCTTTCTTCCTTTCTTTCTCCCCCTTCTTCCTTTTCTTTCAGTTTCTTAGTAAAAATAGGCGACGACATTCTACCTAAATAGTAGACACATGTGATAAATAAGAGAATACTAAAGATTCGAGCCATAGAATTTCTCAATTTTAACACAAGGTACTTATTAGAATGATTTTGCCGTATCCAAATCCATGCACCTGACAAAGGCACTGTTAAGCCCTGACGGTCTTCCAGCTCTATTCTATCAATCAGAGTGGTCGACATCAAGGAAGATGTTTGCCAGATGGTTCAAGAGTTCTTCAACACATCAGTTTTCCCGACATCTGTTAACCACACCATTATCACTCTCATTCTTAGGGAAGTCTACTGCAATCATGAGAACGGATTGATTATTATGACATGCTATCCGGTCGGCTATCCATGTGTATAAGTGTAGCTCGTTCCAAGTCTGGTATATTCATTTCCAAGAGAAAGTACACCATGGATCTCTTACGAGAGACCGGGAAGAACCGCATAGTCACGAAATAAAGGTAGGTAGAGATGGCCGCAGGGGAGGAGGCGATCAACGAATTGACCAACTGGAAAGTGCCTACACCTAATGGCTTAAGCCGTTGTTCCCATTTCCTCGCTGACCCGTCATGCGAAAGGGGCCTTACCTTGAAAGCTTGGTCCCGGCCATTGAGTTTGGAACCCTGAATAGACTGCCGGTGATAAGCCGGAGGAAGGTGTGAAGTGAGTAAGCCCGTAAGGAGAGCCAAGTGAGGTGACGTTACCAGCTTGACTGAAAGGTTTGGCTCAATAGCTAAATACATGGCAATTGAATCATGAGCCGAGATCATTAAGAGCATACTGCGAGTAGGAAGTGGAATTAATACAATGGATTCAAAAGCATGTGGGTATAAATAAAAAAAATTGCAATCAAAACAACATAAGAAACTGTGAACAATTTTTGAATGAGGACAAACATTTTAATATGGATGCAAATAAATTAATCAAATTAAAATTGTTTCTTTGGCCCCTGACAAGCTTGGATATGACTCTATCTCTGTCTTTTGTTTGTTACATAACACTGAATGTACATTTCCTTTGTTCTTTTGGCTATGGTTCTTTCTATTCTTATTTCTGACTTCTTTTTGATGGTCTGGCCTTTTTGAACCTCTTTTTCAGGTGGAGTATCTGAATACGAGCCAAACCCGAAAACAGTAGTTATTACGGCACCAGGTGACTGCTTTTTCTTCTCTTCCTCCCCTTGACCTCGGGCGACTTCTCTCTCTTTATTTAGAGAACCGAGTGAACGCAGAATCCTAATCGTTCGACTAGCACGTGGGATCTTCTTCTTTATATTAAGATAGAACCGTCTCCTTTGAACAAGATTTTTCCCCTCGTTCGCTAGCCTTTTTTTGGCTTAGTTAAGACTGATTCCCTCTTGGCTTACTAGGCAAGTCCAATAGCAACGGAGTCTTGCTAACATAAAGCTGAGAGCAAGCATTTCTTTCGCACGCACCTTGATCAGGACTATTTTCGCTAGTTCTTGAAGTTCAGTCTGATCTCTTAATTGGCCTAAAGGGCCTAGCCCTAAGATCTTTCTTTTCTCTTCCTAGTGCCAAGCAAAAGGCCAAGAGTAGCTTCTTCTATAACAGCAAAAATAAATTCTTTTTGTTCAATGAGAAAGCATTCGTTCATGGTCTTGGCTCTATCTCTATATTCGGTCTTGGCATTGGTTAGAATCCAAGTCTCTCTCTCTGATCTTCGCTCTCTCGCTCAATATCTATATCTCTGGTATCGCTTTACTATCTGCATTGGTGTCTTGGTCTTTGGAAAGTCCGGTTCAGAGATCCTTGCCCCTATGACTCGAACCTCGGTACTTCATGCACAAATAGCATGTAATGGCTATCTTCCTTTACCAACTCTCGCGAGTACTCACGTCACACTCGGATTCCTTTACAACTCTGCTTTTGAAGCCTTGTCTGACACTAGGGAAGAGCTACGGAATAGGTGATTACTAACCACGGATAGTGGTCTAGATGCCTTTATTACATCCATCTCTATTGGGGAAGCTAGGATCGGTTCCCATCTCTCTTCATTCTTGACTTACTATTGGCTAAGTAGCGAATGCTGTAATCAATGGCATTATGGTTCCGGATATGGCCTGCTTATGACTTTGGCAATGGTCTTTTTTACCTTTTGTTCTCCCCTCTAAACTACTCATTCACAAATACTACAGGAACGGCACGACAGATATACTTACCTACAAGAGAGAGATAGTAAGACAGACCCACCTAATTGCCGGAAGGTCAAGGAAGTTGGTGACCTGATGACAGGGGAGCCGGCGACCGAAGCCCCGGTGAACGGCGATCGTAACTATAACGGTCCTAAGGTAGCGAAATCCCTTGTCGGGTAAGTTTCGACCCGCACGCAAGGCATAACGATCTGGGCACTTGGGGCTTCTTTGGCGACCGTGAAGTCACTGGATGAATTGCCGAGTAGATAGATCAAATTCGGACGCTGTAGTTGCTCCGAGGCGATACGGACTCGACTCGCTCCTACCCACCCCCGGGGTATCATAGCATGTCGAGAATCGAGGGGGGACATACTGGACATAACAACTCCCATCGGTTGGGGGCTGTGCCGCCCTGCCTTTTGATCGATACACAGTTGAGGAGGCCAATCACGAACGATACAGGTGTGGGAGCGATCCTGGTCAGGGAAGGTTAAGACGGTGCCTTGCATATGGGTAGTAAGAGGGCGCTTATGCCTCGATTGTGGGGCCTTATGGGGAAGGGCCCAGCCCAATAGGGACAGCACATACCCCACTTTAAGCGCACCTCTGTATCGACTGAATCACTCTATCTAAGGGTGACATCGGTGGAACCGGTGAACCACGCAAGCTGGTTAGATGCATGGGGCAGAGGGCTCGTAGTACTCCCCTTTCTTTTTTTGATCCAGCCTTTTTCTTTGCTTCGGTAGTGAATCACCTCAAATCCAAGGGCTTAACAGTGCCTGCACGCCATACCCATACAATGTATGGCAGGTAGGTGGTGGACTCTTTGTTTGATTAGGGAAGGGAAGAAGGGGCCTAAGCACGGCATCTTTTGTACACTTGAGTGGCAAGAAAGTGAGACCGTACCCATTTTTCCAGGCCTGTTCGGACATATGGTTCCTGCGAAAGATCAAGTTGGTGAGCCGTGTGATGGAAAACCTTCCCGCACAGTTCGGAGAGCACTGAAGACGAATGAGAGGTTCACCACCACATTATTGCAAGGGGAGCTTGCTCGATGATTGGTCTGACTCGTAATTCACTTTTGACTCCGTGTTTGATAGCCTGACCGTAGTGATGTTAATTGTGGTTACATCCATAACGAAGCCTCCGGGATGGATGTAGATTTGCACACAGGGAGCTCCCCAGAAAATGCTGCAAACAACGTCCCTGATGACAGACAACCTCCTGCTATAGCACCCACCGAAGGTCGAGATAGGGAACAACCATCGGTAGAGGCTGCTCCAGAGGAGGTTCAGGTTGAGGCTTCTGCCAAGGAAGTAGAACCTCAGACAGAATCCAGCTGCTGAAGATATTGCGCTTGTTACTCAATCAGTCGCTGTGGCGCATACCGGAGCTCAGGAAAGGGAAGAATCATTCGTCCAGAAGCAGTGCAGACTGAAGTTGACGAACTCCCCACACTCAAGAGCAAAGAAAGACCCATTGTTTAGCTTTCGGTTGCCAATGAACAGGTTGAACACATCTCCGGAGCACACACTCGGCACAAATAACTTATCCTTCCTCAAGGCGCATCTGCATCTGCTTTATCACCATCATGCGCATCTTTCTTTCCTAATGAGGTGAACCCTGCAGGCGTGGGCTCTCCATTTAGGTAGCTTCCCGGATCTCCCGCAATAAGCGCAAGCCGCTTTGAGTTGGTTCATTTTCGTATGATGATTGCTCGCTTTACCTCCCTATCGGTCACCTCACTGTCGCTCGCCTACCTTCACGGCTCGTTCCTTTGGAACCTCTATGTCTTTACCAACTCGGTCCGCCCGATGAAAGCTCACGACTAAGCGAGACTCGGATGCTGTCTCATTCGCTGTCTCACAGTACATTTTTGTTTTTCCGATATGGCTCACGACCTACAAAAATCCTGGCCCACTCGCCATGGTCCACTCGTTCACTCGCTGCTTTAAGTAAACCACTCGATACTCTCTTGCAATCGATTAGTCTTGCTTCGTCTATTGCGACGAAGCTTTTTAGATACTCCGCTACGCGCCTTTATGCATGCAGGATTTTTTTCTTTTATTCCATTGTTATGTGGTGCCAGATTTAGGGGCAAGGGTACATCAGATTTGACTCACTGTATACATTCTCTTTGTTTTCGATCGGAAGGGATCAGGAAAAAAAAGAATATGAGTAGGGAAAAATCAGAAGAAGAAATTCTTATACACTCGACGCTCTTATACTTATTCATTGCTGGGAAAGAATGAGTCAAGACTGGGACAGAAAAGAGGAAAGCAAGAAGCGAAGGAGAACAAAGTGAGGCGACCGTTAGGGAGCTAATAGAAGGAAGGTAATCCACGCACATTAGATCGTCCAATAGCCTTAGTTCCGCTTCTTTTAATGCCCGCAGATCAGCCTGAAGGAGACCTTTTGAGGAAGTTGTTTAGCCTTCTAGCAGCTTTCTGGCAATCGGTTTAAGGCAGGGAGTTGAAAGAAAGCAATGCCCCACCTTTTCTCGTCACGCTCAACTCCCCTTCCGCTTAACTATTTTTTTTCGGTTCCAAAAGAATAAGGTTTCACGACAGGTGACAGCCATCTTCGATACGTCAATGGCTTTTAAAAATAAGGAAAGTATGGAAAGGGGCTTAATGAATGGTAATGGTTGAGAACTCACCTCACTAACGGTCGCCTTCTCAGGATTGCTATCCCCGTCCAAGGACGCAACATGATAAGAGAAGCATGAGTGAAGAGAGGGATTGGAGGCTCCACTCTATCGACTAGATATGCCACCACAGCCACCACTGCGCTGTCTACCTCGGCTGACCGCACAGGTCTTTCTGACTGGGCCCTCCTGGATTATTGACTCTGGTCTCCTCACTTCGCTCGCCTCATGTTTACCCTTGCAGAAGCCACTGAAGATATTGACTGCATCTCACTCTCTGTGTCTCACCGCGGAGCCATTACTACCATTGGCCGGTTTTTTGTTCTCTCTGTTTTACAAATGAAAAAGTAGTCTATTCATTTTTCTTTCTGTTAGCCAGCTTACCGATCATGACTGCACTGTCTCATTTTATGCTTCTTCTTGCTCCGTGCAGGATCACCTTTGACCTGCCCTGACCTTGCTACCATCCTATCGCCTGCCTGCCACTACGCTTGCTGCCAAGCCATCTCCGACTCCTTGAACGAGGGGATGGTATAGCATGAACGAATCTCTAAACCGATGGACTTCTCTGAGAAATGAGATTGGTTAGCTGCTCCCTCCCAATATCAGTTCATTGACCGGAATAGAAGGCATCGAAATCTTGGATTAACAAAGAACATGGTTCTTCTTGTATCACTTTGCTCGCCCCTTTTTTTTTAAGTTTCCAATAAGTATCTTATTAGGTTAGGCCCTGGGTCTCATATCAATTGCGAAATATCTCCTTTGTTGAATTCCTAAAATAAAAGTAAACAATTTTTCCATAGTAGACGGGAAGGAAGAAAGCGAGCAAATCCACTAATTCCTCATCCTCAAATCAGGCCTTCCGGGGGTATGGTATTGTCTCAACAAATACATAATTTAGGAGTAAAGTGTTGATATAAATCACAGAAGTCAACGGAAACGAGTTAATAGAAAAAAATGTTCCGACTCGCCGGTCATTATGGATCTAGTGGCATGGTGAGGCGAAGGGATTGGATTTCACCTAGTTTCAGATCAGTGGGCAACCAACGTGTATACTTTTTCGTGTTGTTGTTGTTGACGTTGACTTTCAAGCCCTTGAGTAGGCCGAGATTTTCGGAGCAGCTCACACTATGGTGGCGGAGGTGCCGTCGTGAAGATCTAGGAGTGTGAGCAGTACGAGATGAAAGGCTCTCATACTGTTTGGAGGGCAGGGGCATAGATGCCAAACCTGGCCCCTATCTATCGTCGTAGAAGCTGTTCCTTTGAAAGATTATGGTTCTTGGGTATCCAATCAATCCATCCTCCAAACCAAGTAAACCGGGGAAGCTGAAGCGGAAATAAAATTGTAGGGCTTAACTCCCTTCTCACTACCTATTAGCTCCCTCTTCCGTAGGGCGCCTTCGGTCGCCTCACTTCGATATATCTCGCTCGCTCAATTCACTCTAACGCTCGTTTAGTAGACAGCGAGTGGAGGGCGTAGCAACAGCGCCTTATTGAAGTAGGGCTTAACGCTACGCGCCTTACTACACGAGCTCGTAAGTCAGGAACGAGCCTTGTCTACGAAGCCAAGCCGTCAACCTCGTCTTGCTTGCTTCTGGCGAAGCTTGACGCGCACTATAACATAGGCGGTATGGTAGGAAGACTCCTTTTAAGGCCATAGGAGCGATAGCGAAGCCAAGCCGTCAAATCAAAAGGCGAGCAGTCCTTATAGCAATAACAAACCAAACGGCCCACTTATGCCCTATTTTTTCTTATTCTGTTTAGTCGCTATTGAACTACTGAAGTCCCAAAGTCGACCCTTCCATGAGGCATCCTTCACCCCAACTCCTTATCTTCTCGTTCTGTCTTTCTGTTTTACTTCTAGGCACAAGAAGTGCAAATAAGCGTACGGTTCGTAAGTAGGCGCGTAGCGGTGCTTGCAGTAGGCTTTTTTTCATTTTTGCTAGCACTCTTTAGGTAAGCACTCGTTCCCGGCTTTTCGTCTGCAAGCGTGACCTAGTCGTCGTATCATTTTCACTTTT
This sequence comes from Iris macrosiphon, assembly GCA_036927795.1. NCBI lineage: Eukaryota > Viridiplantae > Streptophyta > Magnoliopsida > Asparagales > Iridaceae > Iris > Iris macrosiphon. Next base: position 18,794,037 of record JAYESA010000016.1, read on the forward strand.
GCTAGTACCGTTCCTGCGGGCGTTATTCGTTCCTTTTTCCGCCCACAGAGTCGAAGAGGTTAGAGTTTTCCATAATTGTTTAGCTCTGAGCATTCGGCTGACACTCCCACCGCGACACCCGATTGGCAAACCATTTTCTTTTGAAACGGTCGATATTCATTCGTCTTCTTCTTTTCGTTCTATCTATTCCTTTTCCGAATAAAATAGGAGGACTATTTTAGTAGCATTTTGATTGTATCTTAATCCTTTGGGGAAGTGGATATTATGTCCAGCCTTACTATAAAGATAGACCCTGGAACTTTCAAGGCCAAGAAGGAAGACCTGGCTGACAGGAGGTTGAGAATGATGGGTTTTTGCCCAAAATCGACCAGCTAGGAGGGTCAGTCAATGATCGATCGTCGGGTTGTTGGATCGGGTCTCAGGGAAGCAAGAGAGCACAGATGGAATGGGTTGACGGTTGAGGTTATTGTGCGTTGATTTAGTTAGGACTTTGTCTCCCTTTCGTTACCCCGGGTGGATTACCTGTGTGAGCAAAGTCGAAGATCCCGGTTGTCATCGTGAGTTGTTGATAAACTGTGATTGCAGTTTGATTTAGGAAGTACCAATGGCTTAACAGACAAAGAAAACGATAGATACTTCCGGGTATAAGGCGCTGTTAAGCCCTAATGAATCAACTATGAAGGTGGCAGAGTTATTAGCTACATAAGCACGATCATTCCTTCATCGTTATTGCCCTGGCTTCTATGATCAACCCCTGGCACATTTAGGTTTTGATCTAAGAGGCCATCCTGGTCTGCAGGACCCAACACAAGCATTTATCCTTTCAAAGATGAAATATTCATCCTTTCAAAGATGAAAAAGGTGTTGCTGATACCCTCTTCCACACGGATGCAACAGCCCCATTATTATTTTTCCTGATCGAGAAAATATATGGAAAAGAAAAAAAAGAAAAATTGGTTTTTTATGATCAAAAAATTATTCATATCGGTTATTCCCATGCTTTCGCACCCCAGCGTCGGTAGGGACCCAGAGAGCTGCCTTCGCTTTTGGCCTTCCTTCGTAGATCTCCAGATTTCACCCCTACACACGAAATTCCACTCACCTCCCGGCACGGTCACCTTTTGTTCAGGCAAAACCTGACCACACGCTCTTTCTCAAACAAGAAAAGAGCTTCCACGCAAGAGAGAAGGACCGGTCGCTTCGCTGGATACGAGTTGGCGGTCTTTCTTTAAGAGCACTCAAAAAAAAAGATGGACCTACTAATCTCTAAATAACGGGTTTGACTTTGCCTTTAAGTGTTCTAGTAGCCGTTAGGGCTGGACGAATACTTAATGAAATGAATACTGTTAATCTAGAAACAAAAATAACCGATTTCACGGTTGAGGTAATAAAAGATCAAATAGTGTACGAGTTGGATATTATTTTTTGAGTTTATCGAGATACAAATCCGACGAATAGGAACTTTCACCTACCTCCAGGAGTCAATCTCCAAGAGGTGGCCGAAGGTCTCTTTTTTTTAGACGAGAGGGTAAGTTATCTTCCAAGGAGGCTTGAGGTTGCTTGAGATGATATCTTTGAGGATGAGGGAATTAGTCTCAATTTGATTGAGAGAGAGGTGGTGCACTTGGCTTAATGTGAGGCCATACAAAGAGCCTTTGTTTCTGCTTCTGTTCCTGGCTCAAAGTTGATGCTGAAACCTATGATTCTTATCAATAATATCTGTCTTTAAGAACTGAAAGCCTGGGACCTAAAGGGGCCTGCGGGACGGTATTCTAGATCGGTCTAAGAGATCTTTGAACTGTCAAGATGCGATCACCTTCACTCTGGTGTCAACATAAAACTTGGTTAAGTCGATTTTCTTCTACCACGGGAATTCATTATTGAGTCGGTGACTGCGGGTGACAGCCCGAACAATGAGCTCTTGTTGTTCTTCGAGGAGCGCCCTCTTAACTTGGTCTAGATGTGGAATTAGAGGTCTTGTCTTGATAAGTGGGTCTTTAGTCGAGTGTTGATGCCTAAATCTTTTGAAAGTATGCGTGTTGACTTTTCCTGTGCTAATCGAGATTAGATTAGGTTGGTTTGGTCAGTGTCCTTCTTTCTCTCGGGACGGGGTTGGTGGCCGAGCCCACGTAGCGGTCGAAAGTGAGGTGGAGTAAAGCACGGTCGGCAACAGCTAATTGGCTCAGGCGATTCTTGTTGTTGTTGTTGCGGGCGTAGGGTAAGACCCTCTTTCGAGTTTCAGAGATGAATCCTCATATGAAAGACTCCCATCCCCGGAGAAAGCCCCTCTTGGTGGAATCCCTCAACTCCTCGAGAAAGAATAAAAGGAAAAAAAAGAAACATAGGCTCAGCTCAAAGCAAACTACGGCTCGAAAGAAGGAGGGAGAAGAGACCACTACCTACCAATGGAAATCACGACTGAAAATCAGCCAAGTCTCATAAGGTCTTTGCGGATCCTTAAATGCAACTGCGGGTACATGTGAAGAAATGATCAAAAGGGTCGTATTTGCCAGAGAATTGGGAGGAAATTTGGAAGCTAGGTCGGGTAAGGCGCTTGATGAGAGACCAAGTAAAGCAGTAAGAAAACTTCTCTTTGCGGAGGCAAGGTTGCACAGCTTCCGTAGGGGCGTCTGTTCTCCTATCTGATCTGATTCCAGTAATCAACCGCTCTCCTATCATTCTTGACTTTCTGCTGGAACTGGCACTGGTGGAACGCCCATTCAAAAGGCAATTAGGCCAATTAGACTGAAGGGAAGGTGCGAGCAGAGAAGGAACTGTTGAAAGGCAACTAGTGAAGATGCCGATATACCTCTTCCTCGAACAATTGAATCTAAATCGGTTCTTGCTAGGCTCTTTATAGAAAGGCCGATGAAACTTTTTCAAATAGGGGAATAGGAATAGATGCCAACCGCAGCATATGCGATTCACTAGTGGCTTTA